>MU122132.1:305174-355295 GCA_014904905.1 Wilcoxina mikolae CBS 423.85
AGCTCGACCGTTTCCAGCCAGCTCCGGCTCGATCGCATCAAGCCAGTCTCCAGCCAGTCCAGCTCGACCGTCTCAAGCCAGCCCCGGCTCAATCACGTCAGGCCAGTCTCCAGCCAGCCCTGCTCAATCGTCTCCAGCCAGCCCCGACTCGATCGCGTCCAGCCAGCCGAGATCTAGTCCAGCTCGAGCATCTCCAACCAGCCGAGAGCCAGCCCAGCTCGATCGCGTTCAAGTGCTATTCCAAGTGCATCCAAGATCTACCTTATTGTTTTGTATATTTGTGAATCAAGTGCGTGACTGTAAATAATCAATTGACTACTGCGAGATGATGGCGGCTATAAAAGCACACAGACCCTTGTATGAGCATGAGAAAGCTTGTGTGAGCTTGTATGAAACCAACACCGATAGAAGTACATATCAGATCATATGAGCTTGAACGAGACTCATCGTGGCCATTCAAACTTCACCCCGGATCTCTCACGAACTGCTTATGATCCGCCAAGGAGTATGGTTTGATTCGTGCCCAAGGAAATTGAACCATTGATAGCTAGAGTTCGTTCAAATCGAACCCTCCGCAAACCTAGCTCCAGCTTGATCGGACTCGGATTAATCCGCTTCATTGCCAACACTACGGACAAGGTCGATTCCGGCAAATAGGGGAAGAAGTACATTGAGATGACTTTCCAGGGTGGTGATTGTGGTGACATTCTGAATCTGTAGTCGGCATACTACAGTGCCTTGACTTGGTGATATAATTCGCAGCCGCTGGCCTACTTCTCTCTGTATTCCTCTATTGTAGGCCAATAGAAATTCCTAGAGACTAACTCTGCAGTTTTAGGACCTCTCAGTAACTGAACTTGGAGTTGGTATGAAAGAAATGATATTCTGTTTAACTTGGAGAGCATTGTCTGCAGGTTTATATATTTTCCCATCATAGATCATAGTATCAGCAATATCACTACATTGGTTCTTGTCTTTGTATTTGGCTTTGGGTATGGCTGTATCCATTGGGTTATCGACTAGTTTACTGGAGATATCAATCCCCAATGGATCAGTAGCCTGGGTATTTTTAATCACTAGTGGGATATTATTGTAGGGTTCAACTCTCAGGCCCGCCAAAAGCTATCAGACAGGGTTCTTGTAGCCCAGCTCATCATCTGGCCGTGCCAATATGATCTTAATAATTTCCAGCATACCTGTGAGCCAAGTGCACTTACGAGACCAACTGCACCTGCCAAGTGCATTCATGAGGCCAACTGCACCTGCCACCCAAGTGTACTTAAAAGGCCAATTATACCTGTGAACCATGTACACTTACAAGGCCAGGTGCAATGGACATCTACAGCATGATGGGTTATTATTCAATCACTTCCGATACCAATTTCACCAAATTAGAGGTTTTTCAGTTTTCGAATCGGTCATTCCCCTCTTTTTGTAATCAGTACTCCTTTTACAATTTTGTATTCGAATTTGATTGCATGTTTCACAGAATTTCTTATGAAGCAAGTATTTCTTTAAGAAAAGATTACAATTAAGACATAGCATTGTATCGTCATATTGACAAGATGATCCTTCTTATTCTTTTCAAAGGTGAGTACGATTGCACTCTGCACTTGAGAAATCTGTATTTTATGGCTCTCCTGTAGATCAATATGTTCTACCTTCTCAGCAGTCATTTATCACCAATTGAGGATTTTCGAAATTGAGAGTTTGGTCGTCAAATTCCGAGTTTGAAGTTGCCATCCTTCTTCTTTGCCATAATATCGGCACTGCGAATATTGTCAAGCATCTCCATGATCATTAGAAGGGGGTACCGATTCTTGATTGTGTCCGTATTGAGAGGTCAGTATTTCACACACAGACTCAAGACGCCATCAGTGATGATGACTGCTGGATGAGACTATTGGCAAATATTGTCTCAATATAGAGCTTTAATGTTCCTAACTCAACCTCTGACAGGTTATAGTTTGTCTCGATACAGGCCTTAATGTTCCTGACTCAACCTCTAACAGGTTATAGTTTGTCTTGATGTAGGCCTTTAGATTTCTTGACTTAACCTTCAACAGGTAATAGGTATGTCCATATGACATGTTGTGTTGGGGTTCCTGATCAATCGCATAATCATTTGATAGGGACGGTGGCAGCTTCTCTGTCTTGATCTTACTAAAAGAATTCATGAATTCCTGATATGTAGCAGAGATATGATCAACGTCTTCTGTAGGTACCTTTTTACGTGCCAAAGCTCTGTCTATACTCCTTAGCTTGTGCTCTCAATCTTAGGATCGAAGCGAAGGTTGGAATCCAGCAGTCCTTGTTGTAACAAGTAATTCTTGATGGGAATCCTACCCAACCAGTACTCTCTTCCTGACAAGTCAGTTGCAGTCATTGAAGCAAAGTCAATGTGTAACTCTTCTGCTGCAACTATCGCTGCTGTTCCTGCTATCCTGCCTAACTGCAGGTACTCCTTTCACCATATGTAAGACCTTTATTTAAAGCTCCCAGCAACCCTGTACAATCGCCAATGCGTATGGAAAATGTCATGACAATCTTGTCGGTAGCTAAGACACTTTCAATTGGAGTGGCTACAAGTAGATATCAGGAGATGTATTTACTTCACCGCTCCCCTTCAGTTGACGATTGGTGGTTGACTGTGGAGGTTCCAATATCGCCTATGTTGCTATCGGTGGCACCCCCGGTTGGAGTTCAGATGGTCCAAAGTTAAAAAGTCAAGCTCCAGATTCCTTGGATAGGAAGTTCCATATGTAGCTTGTAAGGTTTGTTGATCAAAGGATATCATGTTACTACTAGGTGAGATACATTGGGTACATTGTGTACCTGTCCTGTCCAATTGGGATTGTCTACAACCTAATGATACTTATTTTCCCATATACAAAAGGGTATCTATTTGCTCAATCCTGATCAGAGATATGGAGAAGACAATACGTCCATTGTCACTGGGAGATACGATGACATTGATGGGTATCCATTATTACTTGGGGTCAGAACAACTTTAATGTGCATCTGTTTTCGCTTGCGGATACAACAACTTTAATGTGTGATTGTGTTCATTTTCTAACTTACTCATCAATCTCGTAGAATCAGACAATGGAATATCGACTTTGACCTGCTTGACACTTTAGAACATTCAGGTATTAAACTTCCCACTCAGAGCTATTTGATGATCTGCGACCACTGCTGCAGTATTATGGGTTCTGAACTCTACCCATCAGTAGTCATTCTCAATAAGTACACCTACGTGCAATGCTGTTCCTTCATAAGTAAACATGCAGCTTCGTTTATAGATGCTAACGTATCAGAGGTACACTTCAGATGTTCCGCTCAGCTTGTTGGAAGGTAATTGTCAAGTGCACCACAAAGCCTTCGCTCAGATCATAGAAAGGAAATCACCAAATGTATTTCAGAGCTTCCGCTGAGATCGAGGAAAGGTAATCTCCAGGTGTTGTTGATTAAACGAATTTATCATCAGTAACCTCTTATCAGACTTGATTGTCAATGCACCGATGTGTTAAGGAGTTTCTATCATAGAAACGATGAATCGATGTGGATCGAAGTCGATGATGACTTCATTACCACTTCAGTTCTGAATCGACTCTCATAGATTGTACTTCCAATTGTTTCAATTGATCGTTCATATGTGAATGCTTTCGTTGAACATATTTCAAAGACTTCTCATTGGTTAGTCCATCAGTCCGGTTATGTGTATTATAGGGTCGAATGACCTCCGAATCATCTTGGAATTGGTTCTGCTCAAGTCAATCAACTGCAATAGACGGAATTCTTATCTCGAAATACCACCCTAACAATTAGATTCTGTACGGTTTCCGTTTAGTTAAACATTTGAAAAGAGGTATCCTAGGTCCAATTAATCGATGTATATGTAGATATTGATGATGGCTTCGGTTGTACTTCGAGCTGCTAAACTGATTGCAATCGAATATTTGTATGTATGAGATTGATCTCATTAAACATTAATTGACATTGTGTCAGGAGTGGCCATAAGGGCCGGTGTAATGTCTCCGGGGGACAATTGACATTCAATTAATCTTGAAATCACCATGAAATTGTTTCTGCTATCGATAATTAACTCCATTTAGATATACTTATGACGCTTCAACACTTATAAGTTGTGAGAGTATCTGTGTTAAAGTATAATGATTGCGGTCGGTGAAACAGATCTTCAAATTGATTGACCTACAAATTGACTCGGATTGATCTCTGCAGTAGTCAATTATCTCAATATCAAATACATATGAAGTTACAATACTTGTAGGACACAAAAAGTGAGGTGTTGCAAAGCGTGCGAATTCATTATGTCAAGTAGTAGCCAATCTGGCCAGCAATACTAAACTCAGTGCCAATTGTGTCCCCAATTGCCTCTCCGTCAGTCACCTGACTTGATAGACAAGTACACTCACTCTGATTGAACAATCTAGTGATGATACGTGGCGTGGATCGTGAATAGAGACATTTTGAGCATTCAGAGGAATCAATACTAGCAGGTGACAGGTCTCTTTGAGACTGATTGACATCTAAATCATCACGGAATCATCTTAACTACTATCAATCAATTAAATGGAATGATTACCGACCTTTTATCGACAATCTAGTGATAGTTCTCAATATAGATCTGACACATTGCACAGTAGAAATAACAGAACTCTGTGAGTGAAACACATCAAGTGACTGAAATGCGATTGTAGTGTAAAGATATACATCCTTGTATGAACGATTAGGTATTGATACAATAGCAAATGGGAATAGGTGATAAAGATCATATCACTTGTATGTGAAGGAAAGTAAGTAAGATAATCGCTACTATGCAATAGCACTTCGCCAGGTGACTATATATGAAGGGCAGTTACCTGCCATTGGCTGCCAAGTATACTTGCCTGGCTAAGTATACCTGGTACTGCCATTATGTAGAGTTTCTATTTCAGTTCATACTTCATAACTAAACTTTGCTTTCACAATATGTATAATACTTCTGTTTCATATAATTTGTTTCATCACAATTCTGTCATGTCCAATCAAATGGATCATATATTGCATACTGTAGTTCGAATGACATATTGAATTGGAATTATCTGCTCTGAAACATTGTATAATAAATTCAAATTTTAAAGATATTGCAAATTACATCTTGATCTATTCGTATGTTCTGCACTCATCATGTTACAGGATGTACTAGTCACGAAATATATCGAACAAATTCAAATACAATCCATAATTATCCTCACCATTGTGATATGGGATGAGAAACAAAACTCATTCAATCAATTTGAGGGGAACAATGTAATGTCATTCAATGCTGAAGTTTCATCTCTGTCAAATGGAATTTTCCTGCAGATGTCTCTTCTTCCCTGTGAACAGGTCTGACAAGATTGGCTATCAAAGTAGTAACAAGTGCTAAAGGAGCTAGGACTGTGAATCTGATCTCCTGTATGAGAAATAGACAATTTAATTACACTCATAATGTTTTCCCAGTTGATTCAAAGTTTCGTTTCACATACAGATATGGCTGAAGAAATATATGGTCATTTTACACCTGATTGAATATCTGCAATGGTTTAGTTCCTTTGCATCATAAAATAGGTATATCTTGTTTATTTTCTTCAGACCTCACGAGTGATAGCACAGCAACAGTATAGCGAGTATTGATTGTCATGTACAGTCGAGTAAATACCTCGCCATTGTCAACAATAATCAGCATATCAGTGAAGTATTGCAGCCCCTATCTGATGAGTATTTGAAGCCATCTTTTTGTTTATCTACACCATGTAGGAAGATCAGAATGTTTCTTGAGATCTGATCAAATACCCTTCAGCTTCTAAACTACAGCCAGTCCATTTGAAGTTGTAGTATCACCCAGATAAAGTATCTGTGTATTGTAGTTGAGGTTAAGGAATACAAATGTTCACTATGGGTATTAGTATACAGAATCTGTTTGGTTATCTTGTTTCTATTAGATATACTGTATACAGCCTTTATATCCATCATAACATGCTCTGAAAGTACAGAACGAATATTTGATGGATTCATTTTTAGTAGGAGTGTGTACTAAAATGAGATATATAAAGTGATATTTATACTTATCATTGAATTTTACAATGGTGCAAATTCAAATATTGAAACATTTGATGATAGAAGTGAGATAGGAAATGTATGTTAACAAAGTTGAAATCTGATTCCTGACTGAGATAGAAATAAAATAAGCTTTTAAAGCAGAATATGATATCTCTGAAAGATTGTTGGTATTTGGAGCTTGGTTCCAATTGACTCGATGCAAGGAGTGACAGAAGCATTGGGTCAGAAATCCTCATATCCTTACCCGATGGAAGGATGTACACCCTCATATTGATAGATATACATAGATATGATTGCAAACGGGAATAAGTAATAAAGATATCAATTGTACAGTATGTAGGTAAGATAATCACTAGCGTACCAAAAGCACTTTGCAAGGTAATTATATATGAAGGATGCTTATCCGCCCTTGGCAGTCAAGTGTACTTGCGAGGGCCAAGTGTACCTGAGAGCCAAGTCTGCTTGAGAGGGCCAAGTGTACCTGGCACTGCCATTACATCATCGCCCTCTTTATCAACAGACCCCCTGGGCTGCAACATATATACTTGAAGAAAGACAAGATAAGGTGTGTACACCTTCGTACGTCAGCATAAGTTCCGCGACCGATCAGTGCCATCGTAACGACCTCATGGCGGATCCGGTGCACAGTGAATTCCACCTCCAGTGATAGGTAGTAAAACCCATGCCGATACCATTTATGCTGGGCCGAGATCTATAAGAAACCAAAAGAAGAAGAGAAGAGAAGAGAAGGAAACCTGAGGAGCCATGTTATTTGCCTCAAATCCTCCCGATCCACCATAACCCTGATCCTCTGTAGCTCCGACCTCATCGATTATGGCCATGCCTTAGTTGGATGCTCCCGATGGAACTCGTCGACTAGTTCTTGAGCATTCTCGAGGTTCTTTGCTCGCTCCCAGCTTGTGCGTAGGTAATCGTTACCGGCCCACTGAATGAGATAGTGGAGCTTTCGATAGTATCACTTGGAATCGAGAATCTGATCTACCTTCCATTCATCTGTATCATCGACAATTATCGGTTGCAGTTCTGATAGCCGCTGGCTGATTGCAGGTGGCGAGTATTTATTAAGCAGGGAGTTATAGAATATGTTGCGAATATGCATCGTCTTTGGCAAGTCTAATTTGAAAGCATTCTTATTGATGATTTTATTCACTGTGTACGGCCCAATACGCTTGTAATACAACCTTTGGATGTTCTCGTCGTCTTGATATTCCGAGTTGAAAGCCTGACCTTATATCCAACCTCGAACGTCATTTCTTTGCTGCTGGCATACTTCGTCTGGTGGGCTTGGACTTCCAATAAGTTCTCCCAGAGGGTACGGTGCGTCTCTTCCAGTACGGCTGCCAAGGTATCTGGTTGGGTCTCTGATTTAAGCTTTGATGGATCGTTCGAGGCCTTGAACTGTAGTAGCAGATTGTAGTGGTAATTGGTCCAAAAGGGAGTCATCATTGTCGAAGCATGCATGGAGTTGTTGTACGCGCATTTGGCCAACAGTAGGAGCTCCACCCAGTTATCCTGCTCATAGTTGCAGAAGGCTCGAAGGTACTGCTCTATCCTCTGATTCTGACCCTCCATCTGGCCATCTGACTGCGGATGAAATGCAGTCGACAGTCAGTGATCCATACTAATATGGCTGCAGACCATTGTCCAGAATCGGCTCATGAATTGGATGTCTGGATCGGTGATGACGTTGTCAGGGACGTCGCTTTTGCAGATCACATGTTCGAAGATGAGCCTGGCCAACTCTGCTAAGTCGATATCCTTTCTGCAGGGCAGGTAGATAGCTATCATTGTCAGTCGATCAACGATGACTAGGATCTCCATGTATCCAGACGCCGTTGATTCCGGCAATTCTGTGATGAAGTCCATGGTAACACCTTCCCAGGATCGTGATGGTGGCGGCAGTGGCATGCTGATTCCATGGTGGGCATGCCATGGAGCCTTGATTTGGTGACATTCTTCGTAGCCGCTGATGTACTTCCTTATATACGTGTCCATCATAGGTCATTAGAAATTCCTAGAGACTAGCTCAGGAGCTTTAAGAGCTCCGAAGTGACTGGACTCGGGATTTGCATGGAAGAGACTTATCACTTTGCCGCGGAGAACATCGTCCGCAGAGACGTATATCCTCCCCTTGTAGGTCAGATCTCCAGCGACAACACTCTACTGGTTCTTGTCTTTGGCTTTGGCTTTGGCTTTGGCTGTGGCTTTGGATTCCACTGTGGCTTCAACTTCGACTGTGGCCATTGGGTTATCGACTAACTTACCTGAGACGTCAACCGTGAATGGGTCAGTAGCCTAGACCTTCTTAATCGCTGGTAGGAGGTCATCATAGGGTTCAACTGCCAGTGTTGCCAAAAGCTGTCCGACATGCTTATCATAGCCGATCTCATAATATGGCCGTCTCGATGGACCGTTGGCAGGGTTTTTCGTGCCTTTCAGGTGCTCGATTGTGAAGTCGTATGCCAAGAGAATTTCCGACCACCTAGCTTGTTGCCGTGAGAGTACATTGGAAGTTTGGAAATACTAAAGGTTCTTGTGGTCACACCGCACCAAAATCTTGTGGCGAGTGCCCTCCAGATAGTGTCACCTATACTTGAAGGTCTCAACAATGGCGAGAAGTTCCCGATCGTTCCGGTCGTAATTCTGCTCGGCCGGGGAGCACTTTCGAGAGTAAAGATTGACTGGCCGAAGGGTTCTGAAGCTATCATACTGATTCAGGATGCCTGCAATCGCAAAGCTACTCGCGCCCATCTGGAGGATAATCGGCTCTGCTGGGTCGAAGTGCTGCAAGATCGGTGTTGTGGTAAAGGCTTTCTTCAGCTGCCGGAAAGCGAGCTCTGCATCTCTCGGCCACTCCCATTTTGGCTTTCCTGTAACCTTCTTTAACAAGTTCGATATAGGTGCTGTTAACTTGGCATATTTCCGGATGAATCTCCGATAGATGTTCGTGAACCCAAGTAGAACCTGTACGTGTCGTACTGATTTGGCAGTCGGCCAATCTTCAATCGTGGAGATACGGTCCGCATCCATGCTGACATCCTCGGTACTGATGAGGAAACTGAGGAAGTCGACCTCCGAGGCTCCAAATTGGTACTTCTCCACTTTGCTATAGAGGCCAAACTCCTGCAGCCGCTACAGTACGTTTCGCATGTACTCGTCATACTCCTTCTCATCGGTGGAGTAAATCAGAATGTCATCAAGGTAACACACGGTAAAGTCGTCAATATAGAGTCGCAGGCAATCGTTGATGTAAGCCTGAAACGTAGCCGATACATTTTCAGGCGAAATGGCATGATCTTGTACTCGAACTGGCCATATCGGGTTTGGAAAACCTTCTTATACTCGTCACCTACCTTAATGCAAATGAGGTGATTTGCTCCGCGAAGGTCAAGTTTTATAAATATCCTGGCGCTTCCAATATAGTTGAGCATCGCTGAGATCAATGGAAGGGGGTACTGATTCTTGATTGTACCTGCGTTGAATGTTCAGTAGTTCACACAGAGACTCAAGCCACAATCCTCCTTCTTTGCAAAAAGTATCGGCACTGCCACCGGTGATGATGACCGCTGGATGAAACCATTGGACAGGTTTGTCTCGATGTAGGCCTTTAGAGTCCTCAGCTCAAACTCCGACAGGTTATAGATACGTCTATATGGTACATTGTGCCCGGGTTTCAGGTCGATTGCATGGTCAATTGACCGGTGCGGTGGCAGCGTCTCTGCCTTGGCCTTGCTAAAGACCTCAACTAATTCCTTATATTTGGCTGGTATATGACCGCCATCATCGGTCGGTCCTACCGGCACTCCGGTCTCGTCCGCTCCATCTGCACACGTTAGTATTAAGATCTTATACCGAAATGGCAGCGGAAGGTTGTAATCCAGGAGCCCTTGTCATGACGAGTTATCATCGATGTGAATCCCCACCATGCAGTACTCTCTTCATGACTCGGCGAGCCGGTAGCAGTCATTCAAGCACCATCAATGTGTAACTCTTCTGCCGCAACTACCACTGCTGCTTCCTGCTTGCCTGTTCAGTGCCTGGGGCCAATCTCACCTCCTTTGGCGATGCCTTCCATGGTCGCTCCCAGCAGTCCTGTATAATCATCCACTCCTGGGAAGAATGTCCCGATAACCTCTCCTCTGGCCAATAGATCGTCAAAGGCAGTAGCTCCACGTATTTGAATATTCGGAGTATGGCCACCTTCAGAACAAGTCTCCTCCCTAGTCATAGATTCTGGTGCATTTCCAAGACATTCTGATTGGTCTGCCTGGTCCACTGCCACAACTTCCGCTCCCCCTGGGGTTCGCACAGTCAAAGGTCGACTGCATTGCCAATCAACATCAGGATTCCTGGACTGGAACCAAGGCAACTCCAAAACTAAGTCGTAAGCCCGCATGGGCACAACTAGAACATCCGATTCCTGAACTGGTGATAAGTGCTTCAAATATTAAACTGTGATTGTCATTTTTCGACTCTCACTTCCGTGAGCCATCACCTGGCCATTAAGGCCCACAATCGTGATGAAAGCCGGTTCATCCGGTAAACCGAGCCGTTTAATTAATCTCAGTGATATGAAGATACTCGTCGCACAGCAATCGATAAGTGCTCGCACGAGTTGCATCTCCCCCATCAGATCTCATATAAGAAACTCATGGACAATATGCGGTGTGTCCGGTCTGGCCGTATCGCATAAGTATTGACTTGACCAGACAGCTTTTGGGCTCTCTAACAATACCCTTGGCTTCAAGGTGATCCGATGGAGTTGTACGCTATCCATCGTCGCCATCAATACCTGCATTGCCAACCTTTCCAAACCCAATTCTGCCTCGTCGAACCTCTCCCACCGGGCTAGATACCGAGAGTTTTTTGCCTGCTGGTTATCGAACGACTTCTGTCGTTTGACTTATTGCCCCCCATTGCCACTCGGACACGGGGCTAGCTTCTTGTCTTGTGGTGGTGGATTACCTCCTCGAGAATATTTGGGGCAGAAACCTGCCTTGTGGTTCGGCGATCCACAGCATAAACATTTGCCGTTGGATCGTCAGCTTTCAAAGACCTCCATCGAAATCCACAGTACTGGCGATAAGCCCGATGGTTATCTTCCGCCTGTGTTGCTGTGTTTGTTCCATCCAGGATGGCCGGATTTGTCGCCGGTACCAGTGGTATTTTCCGTCTCGGACATGTATGGTTGGTAGTCCCACTTGCCGCTCTTGTGGAACGTGTCCACCGGTTGCTTTTGCTGCTTTTGCTGCGGTCTTACGGTCGTCCTTCCTGGCCTGGGCTGGAATTCTGCGGCTGCTACTCAGTCGAAAAGCTCATCGATGCTTCCGAACCTCCGGTTTGTCGTCAAGGGTTTTACCCGTACTCGTATCCCAGACTTCATCCCCATCCCAACCATTTCGTATAACTTCTTAGGTTCCTGTTCTTCGTCCCATTAGG
Organism: Wilcoxina mikolae CBS 423.85; assembly: GCA_014904905.1. Classification (NCBI taxonomy): domain Eukaryota; kingdom Fungi; phylum Ascomycota; class Pezizomycetes; order Pezizales; family Pyronemataceae; genus Wilcoxina; species Wilcoxina mikolae. The sequence continues at coordinate 316,740 of MU122132.1, forward strand.
CCTCTTGACACAAGGTATGGAGCCGATTGGCCCATATCCGTACTGGTTCCTCCTGTTACATGGAATGCCTGATCGAACTCTTGGTAGGACCGCATGACTGTGTTCAGCACGCAGTCGGAGTCGCCATATGTCTTTTGGAGTTGCTCAACGAAGAGGTTGAAATCGTTCATGGCAGGGTAGTTCGAATTCCGTAACTTTTGGCCCCAAGTGACTGGGTCCTCCATCTTCATTTTCCGTTGTGAAGGGTCCTTCTGGCTGCTCCAATTGCCAAGTAGGTTCATGGTGTACTTGACCTGATCTAGTGTGCTGTTAGGGAAATGATTTTGGTGTGAATCAAAGTTCCCATGGAGGACACTGATGAAGTTATCCAATTCGGCGGTACCCCCATAGTATCGCTCAGGGTCGACCATTTTAAAGATTCCAGACTTATCGCATACCTGCTCCACATCTCGCTCTCTAGCAGCCTCTCCTTCCCGAGCTGCTTCTCTCTTCCGGATCCATTCCGCTTATTCGGCTACTGTCGCGTCACACTCGGCCTGTCGTTCGGCTCGCATTTTGGCTTGTTGCTTGCAAAGGAACTTCAGTATCAATCAATTTTGGGTGGCCAGGTCCCGGTGATCATCTCCAGTAATCATTGATGAGAAGTCGATGTCATCGTCATCGTCGTCTCTGACGCACGTATTTTCCCGCTCAGGATTGAGATCATTGTGGTCGGGATTCATAATTTCGTCGTCAGTATCGAGATTATCATCAATCTCCTCCAGAAGAGCCGATGGTCTCTCGACTGGAGCCTGTTGGCTGCTAGCTGTCAATGCCTGCAGAGTTTCCTCGCTTTCGCGATCGTCAGTGACGTGTACTTGACTTCTAATTGACTTCTTTGGAGGCATTGGGGTGCAATTGAGTGTAATTGGCTGATCGTTTGTTTTTGTGTACGTGTCGTGGCGTGTCGAAAAAGTGGGAGATTACGAAGTCCCGTGAGTGAAACATATCTGGTGACTGAAAAGCGATTATAGTGTAAGGACGTACAACTTCGTATGGATAGATATACGTAGATACGGTTGTAAACGGGAATAAGTAATAAAGATATCAATTGTACAGTATGTAGGCAAGATAATTGCTAGCGTACCAAAAGTACTTCGTGAGGTGATTATATATGAAGGGTGCTTATCCAGCCTCGGCAGCCAAGTGCACTTGTGAGGGCCAAGTACACCTGGAAGCCAAGTGCACTTGTGAGGGCCAAGTGCACCTGGCACCGCCATTACATCCTATCATTAGATAACTGCAGTAAATGGCAATTTGAATGATATAAATCCTGAGTATGGTGATATGTAATACAACATTTGGTTAAATTGGTGTATCTGTTTGTGATATTCAAGAAATAAAATTGCCTAATCTATTACTGACTTCAGGCTGCTGAGGTAGATGATGTGAAGCAAATCTGACACAAAGAGACTGATCGTATCGAGTGACTTAAATACAAAGAATATACCTTCAGATCGCTGAGTAGTTTAACCATATATATATGGCGGATATCATCTTTGGATATTCGAGTGACATCTATATGAATTGACATAATTAATATCGGGATGTATTAGGTAGAGTTGCGCTTGATTGTGAATGAAATAACTGCACCACGAAACAAAATGTTTCATGCTTTACAAAAATGATAATTAGCTGACTGAATATAGTGGAAATTGAGATTCACAGAATAGTCAACCATCCATGTATATATGACAGGATATCACAATTGTATATTTCCAGCTGAGCATAATATAGACCTGCCATGCCTGAATTCTGCAATCAGATACATGAATGTGTGTTCTTCCATTATTACACCTTATAAGTTATACAGCATCAGGTACCCTCAAAGCGGAGTCACCTATGATCACTTGACTGATGACTCGATCTGAATGGTACATAGGCAATCCCTGAATCTTGTTGATTATCTATAACATATCACAAATTCAGTTCTCATAATCAATTATATGAGATAAGAACTCCTGCAGTCAACTATTCCACTAATAATGATCAGGTGATAGTTACAGGTATGATACTCTGCCAGCTCTTGCCAACAAATATTTGAAGACAGCTGAAAGGCTCGAGATACAAAGACACCTGACTTTATATCATACCTGATGAGGTCTTTGTTCACTACAAATATTCAGTTCTTTTACAATAAAGTCCCTTACGATCGAAAGGATGCTATTCGGCTGGAGACTAAGAGATTGAAAGCATACGATATGTTTGAACAAAAGGAGTCTGAAGGACTGATAGCAGGACATATTCTATTTGTCGAAGTAAGAGATCGTAGTAGAAAGGAATGGAAGGTCCTGCAGAGAATTGGAAGGTGAATTGTCTAAGGATAGATATTGGTACAAAGGGTTATTAGGTAGAGACTCTTACGAAGAAAGTGTAGATAAAAGTAATTGTTAGAACAAGATGATAGAGATGTAAAGATATCGGAAATTGCACAGAATAAAAGCGCAAGCGTCTTGACGAGGAGAACAAGGCTGAACAATATACAATTGGAAAGCCAAACATCTTGGTATTGAATGGTTATCTTTAGTGACTTTCACATCCTGAGTGAAACTTCATAGCTTCCATCGCAAGCAAGTTCTGAATACAATAAGAGTACTATTTCTGCTGATAAGACTACAGTGATCCTCTCGAAATTACAAAAATACTTGGTAGAACCTCTTAATCATGACTATTGGGTTGTTTAAATTTCTGGGTTTTGACGGGTTGCAAAATAAAATAGTTCAATTGAACTAGAAGAAATAGAACAAAGATACTATATTAAATTATTGGCTTGTATGGCTCAGATAACCAAATGTTATGTATGGTCAGGTATGGAAGCCATTCCTTGTAATGGTCAAAATAATTTGTGAGGTGAATATGATGAATCTCATGTATATGTCATGGTATTTTTATAAAATAATTGTCAGAGGAGACTCAATAGCATTTAATCGGTTACGACAAAGGAATTGTGTATAGATAGAAATTCTTCCTTCATTCGAACACATGACAGACAGCTTTCCCATGGTCCATATTTACATTCCTAGGTTATATATCATTTGGTGTATTCTTTTGCACAGTAGGTAAGAAGAAATAAATGGTTGATCAACAGCAATATAGATGGTTCAATTGTTAACTATCCATTTGGCAAATCAATACTATGATGCACCTGAGAACAGACTCCAATCTTTAGATTTCTTGTCCAGCAGAAAAGATATACTGTCAAATAGCTGTCGATGTTAAATGGTATCTAGACCCTCATATCGAAGTACTGTTGAATTGGAAGAGAATAAATATTCTCCTTTGGTCCATGATTTATGATTTCTTTCATTGCTTGTTGCAGATACTGTATTAGAAGCATTTAAATCTTCATCCTCATCCTTAACATGATTATCCTTATTATCATCAAGAATCGTTTCAGTCTGTACTTGCTATCATATCAGAATTGATCTCTCTTCAAAGACATAGCCCTAATCTGAAATTATATTTGGTACGATTGTACTAATTCAATTTCCCTGATCATAATGCTACGAACTTCAGACTGTTTGTTGCCAAATTTTGTTATTCCTGATACTAGTTTCAGTTGCCTGCTGACAGGTCGGATTTGAGGTGATAGTGGCGGTGAGGTCAATGGGACCCTATCAAGAGTTACTATATACTCACAAGAAGTAGTTGTATAAGCTATATGTGTAACAGGTTTCAGATCAATGACTGCTAGAATCTTCAATTCTGGGATTCTATATTTCATAACATGCTTGCAACACTACTTTCGTAAAATGCTATAATGACATCCAATTTGTCAGAATAGGCTTGAGGCATTCCTGTTCAAATTGGTCAATCGTACCTATTACCCATCCTGATTCACTATTAGTACTGAGCTACACTCCATCTTGATCTTCTTCATTCGCTTCCTTGTCATCATTATCATCATCCTCATCTCAAATTGTAATATCCTCAACACTCTCTCCAATAGTTTCCAATATCTCTTCAAAATATTATTTTTGAAATTACCAGTATCTAATCTTCTTCATTCAACATCCTGTTCTTGCTTTGCTGCCACTTCTGTATCTTCAATCCTCTTTCTTGTTGCTGCTGTTTCCCTATTCAAGAATTACTCTATCTACTTATTCTACTCTGCCTTGATCAGGAATTTAATTCATTCCCTCAACACACCAATTTGCTTTCTTTTGGATCAGAAACAGTACAGACTTCCAGAAACTCAGAATCATTCTGCTTTGATATTGTTCTTTGGATCATTCAGTGTATGATGTAGTTTTGAGGAACCTCTTGTTGATTCACCAGAATTGTCAGCCTGGAGGACTGCACACATCTTTGTAGTTTGTGAACTATCATGTTTGATGGTGAGTTGGTTATTGGATGAGCTATAGAATATTGAACGGTGATAGAAAGGTGTGTCTAATATTGTGGTATAGAGTATAATCGATCATGTCAAACAAGTCAAGTCTATTTATTAAACATCAATATATTTCAAATGACTGCAGGAACTATTCAATATGACTTAACGTATAGTTACAGTTTCAAGATGATCTCATCCATTACCTGATATTAAAATCAAATATTTATCCCATTAGCAGCAGAGGTTTAATCATGTACTTATCAATAGTAAGATATTATCTGCCATTCATTTTTTATTTGTTTAGATTAACTAATAAATAAGATAGTTTATAGTCATCCTACTTACTGCAAATTGTTACCTAGTCCTTTATTCTGATAACTTTGCAGCCTTTCACAGCAAGATTCTTCAAGAAATATTATATAGCTATAATGATCAAATTCACAGTCAATTGTATGAATTCACCATCATGCTGTCTATATATTCTTCACCGTCTTTCTATTCTGCTCAGATTTATTCTTCTCTATTGTACTACCATATCACCAAGTAATATTTCAATCATGACCAATTCCTTTCAGCAGTAAAACCAGCTCTACATTCAAATCTACATTGGATATAGAAATATTCAGGTTATGCAGCTTTAATGGTATGTCCAGTATGTATAACGAATGGTGGCTGACACAGTAAACAGAAATCTATATGATGAGAAAACATTGAAAATCGTGAGCAACATTGGAGCCAAGAAAAATTAGTCAAATCTTACAGTAGAATATAAGTAGACTAATATGAGAGAATTACTGTGAATGAACAAGATTCATTCTAGCTGGTATATATTCAGAGTGGCATCAGCAGTATATACACCGATTAAGGATTATAATGAATTGAAGGAGAGAGTATATTCTGAAGTTCACATATGCGATTGGTGGTGGAATGAGCAGGTATGAGTTTTTATTTCATCGTCGCGTCGTCATAATTAAATATTTATCATAGTTGAAAAAGCCTTTCGGCTCCACTATTGTTCCGATCTTTGCAGCTCTGATCAAATGTATTTAACCAACTATTCTGGTGATAAAAAGGAATGGCCGATCTACCTCAGTCTTGGAAACATTAATTCGACGATTCGATCAAAGTTCTCGAGCCTTGCCAGTATCATCGTCGCCCTGCTTCCAGTACCTCCGAAGCATCATCACCGTGGTTGTGGAACAATACTAGCCATCAAAGAGCAACAAGAATACAATCAGGAAGGGGTTAGATTAGTGTTGGCAACGTAGCGGATCGGTTTGTCGTGGATCGAACCAGGGCGTGGTTCGATCCGGATTTGATCCGAGATTTGGACGAAGTTCCAAGGTTTGTCCGAACCGGTTCGCGAACCATCTATCTTCGAACGATAATAGGTAAGCGAGTTCTTGTCCGATCGGCTCGATGTTTAGCGCATCTTGTAGCGGGAGAGGTTAGCTACAAGATGCACTATAATTCGAGTCGATCGGACAAGCACTCGCGTACTTATTTTTGTTCGCAGTTGTAGGCCGAAATGGTGGGGTTTGTGGCGAAAGGCTTGGCAAGGATCTGGTTTGAGCGGACCAAATCGGTTCGTCAATTGTACGAACCCCGGACGGTTCGTTGCCAACACTAGGTTCGATGGGTTTTTGAGATTATTTTTCGTCCTCTCGATGCTGTTTTCGAGAAAGGAAAATCCATGCTCTGTGCTGATGGAAAAATGCGACAATGCTTTCCAATTATCTGTGCTTGGATGGCCGATTACTTTGAAAATATTCACCTCCATGCAATTAAACAGCCAGGTTGCCTGGTGTGTGAAGCCCCAACATCATTGTTTGACGAGGGCATTCAATCTATCTGGCCACACTGTGATTATCGACTATATTTCCGAAAGATGATTCAAGCCACATCATTCGATAATCAAGGCCAAAACTATACACATGATTATCTCATGAAAACAGGTGTAGCGATGATGGAAGACATCTTTTGGAATATGAAATGCGTTTCTTTGCATACATTGATTGTTCCTGATATTTTACACACTATTTATCTCGGTATTCTGAAGCATTTGATGGAGTGAATAGTACTATTTTTGGAGTTTCACAAACAAATTGACCGATTCAATGATCTTTGGACAATAATGTCTCATTGTCCAGTATTTGCACAATTCAATAAGCCCTACACAGCTGTGACACAATGGAGTGGCAAAGAGATGAAAGTATTAGGCCGTGTTATTGTTTCTATTATTGCGACGATGCTTTTCGATCCTTCTTCGGAGCAGCAAGGTCCATTCATATCCGCCATGCTGTGTATCAAAAACCTCATCTACTTTCACCTCATGATTCAGTATCACAACCTTACTGATGTGACAATCAAATATATGGAAGACTATCTTAGTGAATATCATTGTCACAAAGACGTCTTTAGTCGTTTTCGTGTCGAAAAGTCAACCAAGAAGATTGTCGAAGCTCTGTGAAAGCAACTCACCATCAATATGCAATATGAGCGTAAGAATGATCCTAAATGGTCACTTCTTTCCGCAGCGGCAAAACGTCATCGCATCGAAGAGGACAAAATTCAAATCGATTAAGAAATAGTGTCGCACTTGAGTGTTGAGTCTGACTTCAACTTTGTCAAGATGCATCTGTTGAACGACTTTTCAGATCACATATGTCAGCTAGGGCAATTATCAAATGCAAGTTCTGAACTACCGGAAAGGTCGATGATGGACTTAAAAGATGCATACTGACAAACTAACTGCCATGAGCTATATTTCCTGATTTTGCGCACGAAAGCTCAGAACGAGGTGTTCCAATTCAAAGATCTAAATCTCAACACTGAAAAACATGGTCATAAAAACCAAAATCTATTTTCCACATCTCCAGCAATTCGAATGATGAAAAATCACCGGCCAGGAATCAAGTCTCTAGCAGACCTCTCATTCTGGTGTGAAATGCCAAATGGAGAACTTCAAAATCACATCGCATCACATTTGAAAAGATATGGTACCTACACCAGATATGTCGATAACAACGAAGAATTTCGTCGTCTACAAAACGCAAAATACAGTCGTTATGATTCCGTAGCCATTCCAGTGACATCATTCCAAGGTGACAAGCAGACGATTCACATTGTACAATGCACTGAAACCAACTATTGGAGGAAGTAAAAGCCTCCCTGAAATGATACCATTTTACTCTGAGATGGAACGCAGGGGCAGTTCAAGTCGACTAGAGGACGAATTCCAGTGAGATTATCATGTCTTTTCATCATTGAGGATACGAAGTCAAATCAACGATCACTTTTGGCTCTTGTCACCACAATGGTTGCAGGCTCAATGCATGAGGTTCTGGGGAGAGTGATTGTTGAGCAGCGAGATCAGACATATAAATTAACTTTGGAGGACGGTAATTATTGTCGAAAACCCCTTTTTGGTGTTGGATCGACGTATGTCATCCCTTTACACATGATTCAGTGTGCAGTCCATATGCTTCCACTTTCTTCTGATCCTGATAATAGTCGATGTTTTTTAAATATTACCATTGACTTAGATGCGTTCAATTTATTGTATGAGTAGATAGGACACTTGAAATTGTCGTTGCACATATTGTATGAGTTGATCACTTTTATACGTGCAAGAAATTTGTATATTAGTCAATATTACATATAGCAGTGCGAAATGTGCAGCTCTGATGATGAAATATGGTATCGCGTACAATAATATGTGATAAAAATGACATAAGTTGATATTATCATGAAATCAGCATAAGTGGGAACTAAATCTTAAGTGATAACCTTAAAAATTGACAATGAGTATTGTTATGTGAGTTGCCAACTTGGCGACGACCATTTGAAATCCTAGGAGTACCATTATTGTATGGTGAGGGTGGCAGCACAGGGTCAAGTTTCAGTGACTCTTAGAACATTCAGAACATTGTCGACCGTACCGTACTGTCTCAGAAAGCAAATTAGTTTTTGCTGATGAAGGATAGTTATGATGATGATGATGATGTTGATGATGATGATGATGATGATAATGATGATATTGTACAAGGAGATGATCCTGATAAACTAAAACAACCTTTTAGTGAGCTAAATAGCTGAATAGAAATATGATCATGTGTTTATTTTTATTATTTATCAATGTTATTCATGATACTGAGATTTCAGTTATGTTGAATCCTGCACTCATAATGGAAATTGCCAATGGAGATTCCTCAAAAGTACATAGTTAATGATACTAAGTCTGAAACGTATGAGGTGAGAGAAGAGCATGATAGAAATAAACAAGCCTTTATACATTTATTGCGATAGACAATAAGACTATGTACAATTTATGCAGCTTTCCAATACAATAGTTTTCTGGAAGCCATTCACCATCTTGTAGCATACCTTGTGAGGCAGAACTGGAATGATAGAATACCTGATCGTAAATATTTAATTTTTGCCCTGACAGTTTGTTTTCTATTCCCCCAGATTTGTACTATATAGTTCATTGCCAGATACTGGATTCGAGATACAAATATATCAGATACACATCTTGATGATGAAATGAAACTGGATAAGATTTATAATATCTTTGTATAAGTGATATTGTTCATGATACTCACTGAGAGAGTTGTCACAGATAAGCTGAATCCGAATATAAGAGATCTAACACATTATCAATACATACTCAAAGTACACTATGAGTATCTTTCAATTCCAATATCGATACAACACTGATTTCTACTGATCTGAATCAAACCTGAAGCATAGTATTTATTTGAAATTTACACCATTCTAATTCAGGTATACCTATTGCTCATATCCACCCACAAATTAAATGTTAGTTGTTAAACTTCTGGAAATTAGAAGGTCATTCAAAGGGATTAATCATTAAATCCCAAACAGTACTTAATATAATATCAGTTTTTGGCATCAAGATAATGAAAACAAATGAAATGTGGACTTGAATGCCTATATTGACTTTTCAAAAAAGTAGTGGAATATCTATCTCATATCAGACAATACTTCTACAACCTGATCAGGATCACACGTTAATCAATAACTGCCTTAGTGTACTTGTAGTTCCACTCAATACAATATGTCCTACCTGTATAAAGGGCAAGATTGTAACATGTGAAAGATTGTATTAAAGGCCACGTTTGAATTCAGATAGTAGGTGACTACCACACATGCATATCATTCACTTAATGATTGGGTGAATCAGACAATATCAGTATTTTGCTGTATACTGATTGACCCTGAAGAATCAGATATCTGGAATATCCACAGTCTTGAAATCTTGTCTATTACAGTTCAATCTCTGATACATAGTATCTGGACACAAAACAATATAGTTTAGAATGATGCAGCAGAGATTATCATGTAACTGGTAAGTCCTTAAACATCCTGCAGGCTGTCAGAATCTCTACAGTCCAAAAGAAAACCTTCTATTATGGTTTTCAGAAAAATATTCAGTTATTAAATCTATAATAAATCACTGACAAATAGCTCAAAATACAATAATTTGTTCAATCAGATAGACCTCAGCATGAAGAGAGTATCGAGTAGGTGGACTGGTACTGGTTGATATACTTCTGCCTTGGACTTAATGATACAGAAGATAACTATACAGAGGGTAATTGGAGAGATTCTTGATCTTGAGAAACCTTAGTGGAGTTACTAATATTCCTGTAGTTAATGTTCTATTTTATTTCCAGGTACCTCCAGATACTGGCAGAGATTACACTATCCAATTCAGATGAGATTGTGATAATTGCTAACATTTCTGACTATTCCAATTAGCTTCCACAGAAGTAAGGATGATTTTGCTCACTTCTTGAGCTGATATAGAATCTCAGGTACTAATTACTTCATTACTATATAGATAACCAGGATATGATTTACATGACTTCAGAAATATATGGCATGTAACTTTCAATAATGCAATACATATTTCACAATTTATATAATCAGTCTGTCTTTATCATCACTTCAAATATAGGTACAACTAGTCTGAATTTTAACACTACGAATTATCAATAACATACAAATGTAGATTATGGACTCAAAATCAATTGGCCTATATTCAGAGATGATGGTAGTTGGGATAGAACAGAAAGATGTACCCAATACGTAGCTCCTGAATACAGGATCAGGAGACTATAATGATCAGCTTGGTAACCATCACAAACAATCCTTAATTGGCAGATACCTATGTTACATGATTTTATCAGTTGGCTTTGTATCACAAGAGTTACAATTGTCAACATCATGGAAGCCTGCAAAAGTTATACTTAATAGCATATACAGAGTGGCCTGAAATGAAAATCATCTGGGTAAATATGAATGTTATATTGCCATTCTCACTCATTCAGTGGTTAACTAATTTAGAAGTAGAAATTGTTGGACTTTAAGTATGATATATCCTGTATAGATATTTATAATATGATCTGATATGGTTTTTGAAGTTCCTAAGTTCAACAGAGTTACAGGTTTTCTGTTATATTCAGTATAGCCATGTACAGAATTATCTAATGTATAGATAATCCGATAAACTCCTGTTTGGAGCCATTCACATCATATAATACATTACCAACAAACTAGAAATAGTAGTCAAGTGAAACTGTGAAGGATAATATAGTTTAGCATGACAAGAGTAGTATGAACATTGCGACTCTCTATATTTTAGATGTACTGGTATATCCTCTAAGTATATCCATATCTATCTAATTCTGTATCATCTGTAGAAAGGGATTTTCTTATCTCTCACTTTGCAATAAAAATGGATTATAGGGAGTTCTGATAGCACTTCAAAAATACTGTGTAGTCAAGATTAAGGGTAGCAGATTTACCTTCTGATAACTAATATATTATGGTGTACTATTGGCAACGAAGTGGATCAGTTCGTGGTGGATTGAATCCAGAAAGGATTCTTAGTGGATTCGATCCATGGTTTGGCGAAGTTTTGAGGTTTGACTCAAAAATCTAACTGAATCCCATGAGTACATACGAAATTAAGCAAGGGAGTACTCGTGCGATATGCATGAATCTTTGTTCAACTTGCAGTACGTGAGGTTTGCTGCAGGATGAATCAAGTATCAAGCTGATCGGACATAAACGTGCTTGCTTATTTTCGTTTGATATTATGTGCTGAAATGATGGAATTTGATGCGAATGTATTGTCATTGATTCGGTTTGCATGAATCAAATAGTTTCGTTAATGGTATGAACTTTTGACAGATCATTACCAATACTATTCTGGTGAAGTTCAACAGTTCAATACAAAATTCATACAGGTTGAGACAATCTGAAACATCTCCCCACTACCTTCAGGAGTAATACCGAGTTGATCGTTGTATGCAGATAAGTGGGCCTTTGCATATATTGGGATATACAAGTTTAAAGATGCCATGATTGCAGCAGAATACCAGAATAGTCATAGTTTCAATAGTAGATACTGTATTGCACTTTGGTAGTACAAGATAGGTTAATGTCAAATATTTGAAGAAAATCTATATATGATAATAAATTACTTCCTCTATATTTTTAACACAGATTAGAAAAATCTTGCTAATGTCAAAAGCCTTCTATACTGGATATCTACTAAACAATTCATTTAGACCACAACTATACTACACTAATATATCATTTTATATAAACCTCAGGCAGAAGATCCTCTCTATTATAACAATATATTGGAGTCAAGAGATGGAGATATAGAATAAGGATACTCAGATACACCAGAAATATAGAGAGTGGAAATATATAAACTACTCTTGTTATGGTTAGATATGGTGTTTCTCAATTTTAAGATTTACAGTTCACTCCACAGTGAAATCTGCAAAGCTAGCAACAGAGGAAAACTATTCTCTGAAGAACTTTATCTAATAGCAATCAATCATATATTGAAATTCAATCAGATTTACTTTGTTGAATCTTTTTTACAAAGCCTAGCACAACTCAGAAAGTGACAAGAAGGTTATATGTATACAAGTGAGACTTTATGATTGTTTTGGTGTTGGCAAACCACAAATAAATTTTGTTTCCCCTGAATTCTTCTCTCAACTATCAGAGCTACCTCCTACAATGTATACTATTTACTCTACTTTGAGAAAACTAATTACTATATACTATTTATTAATGATTCAAGTACATCAATGCAATGACATTCGGCTTATATAAATACAATGTACATTGTGACCTTTGGCTGATATATTCTATTTAAGAGGAATGATTGAATTGATTTTATCTTAATGTGATGAAATATATCCCTGTATTGACCATGACCATATGTAAACATATACTAAAACAATATACTATATTCAAGAGAACAGATTCATGCCCTTGTGCAGAATATCTATGTGGCATTACATAATATTTTCAACTGTACTATGATTACCATTCCCTGAAACTGCCTCCCAGCAGAATTATCTTTTCCAAAAGATAATACCTACTGATTTTAAAAAACATTTATCATTCAAAGATTCCACATATAACTCTCAGACAGTATCAGATATATCCAACAACCTACCTAGCACAGCATATGACTCTCCTAGTTTATCAGATAACTCCTTTGATATTCCCTCCAGTTCTACTGTTGTTGTTTCTATTAAATAGATTTTCTCAGCAATAAATATGAAATATTTTGTTATGCATATATAGACTTATTCTGTGAGGTTCTAGTGATGGTCACTCGATGTAGTAGAGTAATAGCGGAGTCATATTTCGAAACTGCCCTTCAATAATGTATCTATCGATATTGATTCTGTTGCAATCAGGTGGTAATTGTTCAAAACTTGTTGTATCTGTTGGATATGACACTGCCTTTAGATGTATTTTCTTTTACTATATCTGGACTTCCTTTATCTGTATTGTCTCATATTATTCCACAATTGTATATTGTCCGCCTTTCCTGTTCACCTGTAACTTATTCTGCAACATCTGTAACCTGTTCAGTATCTAAATATCATCTTTTGCTATCTCTATATAAATATAACCTTCTTATGTAAATTGTTATAAGGTTTGAGAAGAATCAACCTTGTCTTCACTTGATTCAATTGTAATTTGCACTCTATGCACTACTATTGTATTTATAAACCTTCATTATAGAGCACATATATTTAGCTCTTTCAGACTTATGTATTCAATTACAGATATAATCAACCATTCATTGTAAATGAATCAGGATCTGAATCTTGCTCAAGATGCGGAGAGAAGATAATTTATAATGGAAGTCAAGATAAAAATAATTTTGGCTATCTCAAATCTTAATAAGATTTGTTACTACTTCTACTACATCATGTTCAATAGTTAGAGCTAAACAAAAATAATAAATGATATTGGTCTGTTCACACTACTATGTATTCCATACAACATTGGATTCAATATTCAGCTAAGCAGAAATATCTTGAAGAGGAGAATATTGTCGATGAGGACTATCAAGACACAACAGGAGAACCAGAAACAATACAAGATGATGGTCATAACTTAGAACCAAAACTAGTAGCACTATGAACAAAAAGAATACAATAAAAAATGATTGTACTACATAAGAAAAAATGAAATCGCACGAATAATAGAACTCTTTATACAATCCCTAAAGCTTGGACTGCTTAATCATAATAACCCTGATCAAATATCTGTTTACAAAAATCTACTAGTTTATCTGCAGTTAGTAATATCTGCTGTATTCGTTCGAAAATCAATGTGACCACTATCAAATCAACTGTTTTAATAGTTCCTTTTCAATCAAACAATAATATCAAGAACCAGTACTCTGTACTAATCGACAGGATTATCAATGATCAATACTATATATCAGAGTCAATGAAGTGTATTTCACATTGCAAAGATCATCCTGCAGTTAAGGATAGTAACTGGAGATATCTCGGTGGCCAACAAGGGAGATAATTATGAGGTGATTGATTAAAATTGAGTACTGGTGATTGATATTCAAGACTGCCAGCAAGTGATAGAAGGTACACCTGTGCAGTACAGATCTGAAAATTAGATATCAGAAGTCAATTCAAGGAACAATGATGTTCAGAGTAAGAAGGCTGTTAATAGTAATTCACATCCACCAAGACGTGATGAGCAATTAAGAAATAAAAAGTATTTTCTGAAAACTCATATATAGTTGAAAAGCAAAAGCAATATCAGGCATGGATAACCTGTATAGGTTATACAGCATACAACTGCCACAAGCTATCATCTGGATCAATTGTATCCAGCTATATTGAAGAAGTATATAGTGCCACTTTTTACAAATGATATATTCATATACAACAGTATAGGAGATTAAAAAGAATAGTTTACAAGAATAGAGATCTTGAATCTTATTGTTCATCGCTAATTCTTTACTATACAATGCTTGGCAATAATACTCTATTTAGTCAGATCGTTTGTTGTATTTCACTACTTATATTATTAATAGACACAACTGCTATATATTGTGTACAATCGGTAGTATTGGCAGTGAACCGTTGTAAGTTTGTACCATTGTTGAATCAGTTTGGTTCGACCAAGGTGGATCCTTGCGAAGCCATTCCCATCAAATACTATCATTTCGGCCCAAAACTGCGAACAAAGATAAGTCAGCTTATTCTTGTCTGATCGGCTCGACCTGTAGCTTATTGTGTACCTAATATCGCGTGCTACAGGATGAATTCAACATCAAGCCGATCGGACAAGAATTGGCTTACATATCTTCATTCACACTTGTGAAATACTGTTCAAAGTTGGAGTCAAACTTCTGAACTCCACCAAAGCTCAGATCGAATCACTTTTGAACTCTGCCTGAGATTGATCTGTCACAAACTGATTCGCTTCATTGGCAACCATAACAATCAGACAAAATATAAGGATTAAAGATTACAAAGTTATTCATAATGAGTCAATAACAAGGTAATAAACCTTTGTGTTTGTGCTGCTACAGTGTCTCCTTCAGATTCATCTTATCCTACTTTATTGGCATGATATTTGCCATAGCTGATACTGCCTGGTCAGTAACATTCATATGCTCTTTTTGTTGGGTAATACTCCTTCGACTTGGATACTCTTTATCATTAAGGTTAATACTTCTTATCCTATTTATGAATACTGTTTCCAGCAATATATCTGGTAATTCTCTACTTTATTTCAGATAATGATGAACTATATTGTTTATCAAACTTCCAAATTCACATAGATATTATGATTAGAGTTGATAGATAGTGCATATCAAATTCCAAACTTTGGCAAAATACTATCGTTCACAAGTACAGCGAGCAGTATCATAATCATTTGAGATAACAAATATTTCAACCCCTGATATGCATGGGTACAAATAAAACAGAGCAAGTATAGATGATATCAGTACCATATTTGATAATTTACCTGTATCCCATAGCTATTATATCTGTTTATAATCTATTTTGAGTATAACTGAGGGACTTTTAAGTCTTTGTTAGATTTGTTGAACTCGATTTGTATCTCTGTAATTGTATCTCCTTGGAATATTGTTTCTGTACTACTTTGTACTTCATAGATTCCAGAACATGTTCATTGTCCTATACAGGAGGAGGTTCAAGTTGGTAACTATTTGTGCACTGGATAATTGTTCCTATAATTCTCTTTCAAAATATCTTCGTTCTGTGTATCACCTGTAGATTAGTCTTTGAAATTTCTATTTTATATTATGAATTGTTTAGTTCAGACATAGCTGCAGGATAAAATGAAGTATCAGGTAGCTAGGACTTTATGTATTTTTTGAATATGAATATACACGTAAATCATTCAGAGTATTCTGTTTAGCCAAATAGAGTAGTAATGAATCACAATATTATTCAGAAAGGATGGGATGTACTATATATATCATGGGAGACTGTTATCTTGAAAATTTAAAACTGCTATTTCTGGAGTCCCTTAGACCGTATATAGGTACTTCATAGAGTATTTCTGATCATGCACCTATCTTTGTAGAGGTATCTAGTATTGGCAACGAATCAGATCGGTTCAAGACAGATTGAACTGACCAGAGGTTCGATGCGGATTGAATCTAAGGTTTGGGGTAGTATCGAGGTTGGACTCAAACTTCGAACAAAATATCAGAAATTGCATTCGAATAAAACTAATTGAATTACTGACTGGTTAGCTCAATATTCGATTTATCTTATAGCACTTAAGGTTAGGTTCAAGATGGACAACAATTTGAGCCGAACCAATAAGAACTCGCTTACTTAGATTTCCTTCAAATTGTTAGGAGAAATAGATGAATTTGAGGGGGAAGGTCTTGAGAATGATCCGCTTCGCTCGATTCGAATGGGTTAGTCAATGGTACAAATCCCCAGCAGTTTGTTGCCAATACTAGTAGAATCTCAGGTATTTCACAAGCATTTTTTGGAATCTTTCAAACTCAGTACAGATACCTCTGAACTCTTTCAAACCTTGCATAGCTGTACCTGAAGAATCTGAGGGTGCTGCCTCAATGTCAGAGAGTATTGAATACTCCAAATAGTTGCAGAGTCTCTAAGAGATATTGAGAGGAAACATTTCAATTTACTAATATGATTGACATCCAAGTACTGTAATCTGAGAGAGAAATGCTTGATAGAAAACT
The DNA here is from genome assembly GCA_014904905.1 of Wilcoxina mikolae CBS 423.85. Taxonomy (NCBI): domain Eukaryota; kingdom Fungi; phylum Ascomycota; class Pezizomycetes; order Pezizales; family Pyronemataceae; genus Wilcoxina; species Wilcoxina mikolae. Next base: position 333,689 of record MU122132.1, read on the forward strand.
CATTCTCTCAGTATCTCGTAACTGACTCGGAGCTGAGAGTCCACTATCTATCGTACTGGCAAGTCGATCCAATTATACATTCACACAAAAGTACATATCGATATAATATCTTATAACCTGGGTGTATTGAGTGCTTCCTCTACTTCTGGACAAAATGTCAATATAGTGTAATCTAGTTTAGTATCACTACTTGTAAGTTTTGAGTTTCAAAATCCCAGAAAGTTCAAAAAGCCTCTAAGGAAATAGTATATCTCAATCTTTTTTCTTCCAGTTTACTGTGTGTATAAGTTTAACAGAATTGTATAATTGTATACTTTGTTAGCTGATATAATAGGGTATTCTGTGATATTAATCAGTCTGAATAGTGGGCTAGCAATTGATCTGGCAAATGAAATCAATACAGCTTGACTTTGTTTGATATGGTTATATATATTGTTCAAGGTCTGAGCTCCATGTCACTGTAGGGAGTAAAGAAATTCTGAGATAATGAGTTCTGCCTCTCTTAGTTAGTACTACTTGAAGCTCATATTGTTATACTTATATAATTCTACTCATTGCTAGCAGTCTGCATAGAATATCCTTGATTGATAGTATCCCATGATGATCACACCAATATGTTATATTGAACTATCTACAATTAATATTGTGGCTGAAAAGTAGTACTTACAAAAGAATTGAAATAATACTAGATAAGATAGAAAATCCACCATAGTGAAATAATATATGTAAATAAATAAAATCTCTCAAATGATCACCAATTCCAAAAACTAGTCCATACCAGATACAAAAAGAACACATCCCAATCCCAAAATTCAAAGAAAACTGCCCCATTCCAAAACTCAAAGCAATTCAGACTCCCAATATAGTATTCATACAAAAGAATTCTGGCTACTCTATTGCACTCTTCCTTATCTTTAATGGCTAAAGAATAATTCAGCTTTTAAGTATATCTGATTAACTTCACTAGGTCTTTCTGTATGGGAAATAAGTTTCAACCTCTCTATTAGCTTGTATTTTATTTTTGATAGTTTCAAATGTCTCATTAGGTGAAAGTAATACTTTGTGGTTCCAGAATTAATATTTTGAAAAGAAATCTGGTGATATGAAGTCTCTGGCAGTAGTTTGGATGACTGGAGATCACATCAACTATCTATCACACTATGGTCAATGAACAACATTTGTTGAATATGCAATGTTGACAGCCAGATTGCCATCAATCATTCTCCAACATATTTACAGATAATCAGTTGCAGAAACGGATGGATACGAGCAAGTATTTATGATACAGGTTAGAAGCAAAATCAATAAGTAACCCTCACTACAATCTGGAATTGCTTTTAATATATGATGTGTATCTCTCCAAAACAATTTTCATGCTTGAACCGAAGGTGAATCAAGTGATGTACATATACTCAACATCAGAATCTACATTAATTTCAATTTCTAATAAGATAGACTCAAGTATTTGTTTCATTGTTTTCGTTCTGAGATAGAATCCATATTGTCACAACTGTTGATCAGTACAAGAATATTGAAGCCAAGTAGAACACATTCTTCTGGTACCCAATGGCAATATGTAATTCAATAGAGATACCTATGAAATTGCGAAGTGGTTGGTTATTGCAGACTATATACTGCCGTTCTAATACTTGGTAGATTTTGAAGTTTGATAGCCTTTTATTTCCTACTTCTGACACATCATATTATATGATCTAATATATAACCTATTTCCAGATCCTGTGCTGGGTATTCATGGGTGAAACAATGTACGTGTAGTGAGTCAAGTGAACAAATGGAGCCAGCAGCTTCAACTTGAGAATCATGTCTATTATATTGTTCCAATTATATTCATAGTTCTTGCAGTTTTTATCTGTGGCCTCTCCATAATTGAACTGTATTTTATAAATAAAAGTACTTCTAGAAATATCACTCAGTCCAACAATTTGGCAAGCAATATGATTGATAATTTCATCAGACCTGAATATATATCCCTCTTGATGTGAACTCAGTGAAGGATCTTGATCTCTTTGTCATTGATGGATCGACCCAGTGGTACAGGTTGATCTTATCATCAGAGAAGTTATCAGAATCAAATTAGATTGTAAAGTTATCAATATTGTACTGGAATCATCAGAAGGTTTACTATTGGATACCTTTGCTTTTTGCTTTCGTTTATTCTTCTACATAGAATACTTGTTTGCAGTCTTCTTTGTAAACTTTGAAATATCCAGCTGATAAAGCTTTTCAATGACATCTACCTCATCAGATAAAATATTTGTACTTCAATAATATTGCCTAATACTATTGATTAATTACCTATCTCTATCCTGACTAATTTTCCATCCATATCATTCTTTATTCTTTTCTTTTGCTTTGAAGTGTCTCTGTTATTATTATATTAAATATCCTTAACTGGTATCATCATTCTGGCAGCATTGCAGGTCATCTTCTTGATTTGAAGATTAGTCCCCAGTGTTTTCGTAGTAGACAAGGTTGCAGGGCTAGAAATGAGCTTCAGAGTAACAATTATGAACTCTGAACTCATTGTACAAAGGTTCGAGAGATACTTTTGGTACTGGTGTATATGTCTGATATAGCAATAACTGGCAAGCAACATATAGGTGATAGGTAAGAGTGATCAGTATGGTAAACAAAGATGAAAGTTAAAGTATAAATATTAAAAGTTCAAGTCTGTTTGTATGTTGAGAATAGATTGCTGTAGACTCGGAATAAGTATAGATGTCAGAATGAGCTGAATAAATACCATTGACTGTGTTAATCAACCATTCTATGTCCAAAGAAGCCAGTGATTATATCAGTTAAAGTATATACTTTGAGAACCTTCTATTTTCATTTGATAAATGTAAAGGAACCGTATCTGAAACTTAAACTCTATTGCCTAGGTTAAAACATGAAATCCTTTGTTCCTAATATGATTCAAATAATCACCAATTGCAGATTTTTGAGTACTAGCTAGAGCTTCTTTACCACCTCTATTTGGTTCGAAATATATGCTTTATTTGTTGACAATACAATGCAAATAAACAATTGTCATCTAAAAGAAAGAAGAATGATATTGTGAATACAGGTTCTCCATCGAACAATAATCCCTACACCAGGGTATATTAGTCATACGTGGATATCAGTGAAGTACCTGCAGTACCTGGAATATTAGTAGACAGGGTAACAGATAAGCCTGCGATGATAGGATGTGAGGCACTGCAAACACATCTCTTGGCGCTAAGTATTTATACAGTTGCATATCACTTTGTACAGCATATTGGGACGTTTAATATACTGTGTTCTTCATCTGGCCATTCCAATTGCATGGTGATCAGCCAGCCATAAGCCAGCCAGCCATAAACCAGCCCGGCTTAATCATCACCGGCTAGTAGTAAACCATGCCAGCTCAATCGCATCCAGCAGGCTGAGAGCCAGCACGACTCTATCATCTCCTACTAGCAGTGAGCCGGCCCTGCTCGATCATGTCCAGCCAGCCGACAGCAAGCCTAACACGATCATCAGCAACCAGTGGTGAGCCAGCCCAGCTCCATCATGTCCAGCCAACCCAGAGCTAGCCCTGCTCAATCATCTCCTGCCAGTGGTGAACCAGTCCAGCTCGATCGCATCCACCATGTCAAGACCTAGTGTAATGGTGGTACCAGGTACACTTGGCGTGTAAGTGTGCCTGACCTCATAAGTGCACTAGACTCGCAGGCGCACTTGGCCTAGTATGTACACTGGGCATCATGGTTGACCTTGGCCTCATACGTGTACTTGACCTTGTAAGTACACTTGCTCTCCTAAGCGCACTTGGTCTCTTAAGTGTATTTGGCCTCATGAGTGCACTTGGCAGCCAACGGTGGGTCAGCACCCTTCATATATAGTCTGACCCTTTCCACTCCCTTATATTCAACCGTATTTGAACTCTAAGTTCTAAGTTCTAAGTTCTAAGTTCAACTCTACGATACTTCTATCTATCTCTCTGACAATCACTCCCGTTATGTGCAATATTAACAAATATATAGACAATTGCAACCGAGGTAACCAGCCAGCCCATATCAATTATCTCCAATCAGCCTAACTGCAGCCTGGCTCGATTGCGTCCAGCCAGCAGTAAGCTGGCATGGTTCGATCTCATTCAGCTATCTGAGTGTCAGCACTGCTCAATCATACCTAGTCAGTCGATGGCCAGCCCAGTTCAACTTCCAAGTGGACCTGATTGAAATACTGATACTTCCGTCCAGATGTGCTCATCATATACAGCCAGCCGAGAGTCAGTACGGCTTAATCCTGTCCAGCCAGCTATCAGCCAGGACCGCTGAATCGTGTCCAGCAAGCGGATAAGTCAGCCAGTCCCAATCGTCTTCCCCCAGCTGAGCCAGGCTAGCCCAATCTAGCTTTGGCAACAAAGCGGATTGGTTCATTATGGAATGAACCGAGGTGTGATTCGAAGCTGATTTGAATGGAAGTTTGACGAAGTTCTAAGGTTCGACTCAAACTTCAAACCTAATCCCACAACTGTGATCGAATATCGGTAAGAGAGTTCCTGTCCGATCGGCCCGATTTTAAGTTCATTCTGTGGCACGTGAAGTTAGCTACAAGATGAATGACAAATCGAGCCGATCGGACAGGAATTCGCTTACTTATTTTCTTTCGAAGTTGTGGGAAGAAATGGTGTGATTTGAGGCGAATGGATCCACTTCGCTCGAATCGAACACATTCGTCAATGGTACGAACTTCCAACTGTTCATTGCTAACACTAGCCCAACCGTTTGCACCCAAACTGTATCAATCTTTTTCACCTGTACGCTTGCTCCAAGTGCTGTTCCAAGTGCTGTACCAAGTGCATTCAAGATCTACCATGATATTTTGTATATAGTTAGCAATACATTCGTGAATCAAGTTTTACTTTAAGTAACCAATTGACTCCCTGGAAAAATCAAGTCAGTGATCGGAAATCAAGGCTGCAACTGTACAGTGTGCTGTGTCTGGAAATAAATACCCCACCTGTAAGTTTGTACGGACAATAATGCTGTGTCTGTGAGTATATCCAGATGCAAATACTACTTCTGTAGTGTCAGGATAGTGCCAGGATATGATGAGGCTCAAGAGGTTGGGTCTGAAGTGTCCGCTACGTGCTATATATACTGGCATCCCCAGTGCGACTTGATTCTTTTTCCTGATATCCCTCACTAGCACCAAATAGTATACTTACCATAACCACTTTTCCTGTTATGATAATCTCAGCTACCATATATATAAGCTGAACAATGGGATAGGAATAGGATGGGATTATCAAATTCAAATCCATCCTATTGCCTGGCATCAGATCAATTTTAGAGCTGAAATCTGCATGGAATTTAGATGTGATTAGAAGGAATTTGAGGATATATTTTACATGAGATTTGGTGTCATTTTGCAAAGATTCAAGTCAAAATCACACAATTGTTTGTGGAGTCTGAATAGCCTGTTGAAATCAATATTAGATAATGATAATAGATAGTGCATATTATGTAAATGATTGTATGTCTAATAATCAATCTAATCAGATCTATATTCATGAAGTTTATATGAGGTAGTGACATTGTTTCTCCCTCTGATCCTCCACTCCACCTACTTCACCCACAATACACTGTATAAACTCCTTGAATAATTGGCAAAATGAGAATATATGGTAGATATAATTCGATGTTTCATATGTATACTATCCATCTTTATTTTCCAATTATAATTCCCAGTAGCAATTCCTGATTTGCTGTCAATGTCATGTTTTATATCACAATATGTCCATTATACCTTATTCTATCCTAAATCCATAACTTGTATTCTGATAAACATAATAGTTGAACATAAAATAGTCTACTTGTTGGAATCTAACACGTTGTGTTAACTAATCTTAAAATGAACCAGCGGTTCTTGCTCTACTGAATTGTTTGTATTATTCGAGTATTAATATATACTACGGGACTCATATCATCTAGTTATGATAGTATGACCATGCGTACAGTTGATGGTTGTACATAAGGTATTGTGAGTGTGCAGGGTATCATTAAGTCAATATCTAGCTATCATGAGCCTCAGAATAATCTTATGGTACCGTACGCACTAGTATATAAGAGGAGCCATTTTCTATGTATATAGTCAATAAGTGACAACTCTAGAACTACTACGTTTAACAGGTTATGACCTCAGCAGCTGCTACTACTAACATCTAAAAATCTCTACTCTATTTATACTATGATCTACAAGAGCCTCTACAACCCTAACTCTCATACTAAAAACCAATGCCCACACGATAACTTCCGATTCATCGAAAACAGATCACAGGTTTGGTATAATATTGACTCACGATAACTATCCTATCTAGAAACAGAACATTTGCTGCATCTTCATTACACAGAAAGTCTACGACATCGTCACCGAAATCAAACTACTCTCAGCTGCACAAGGAGTTGGTCTTTGCTCTCTATAACAGAATTGATCAGAACGAACAAACGAGACGATATTACTGATATTGACTGCATATTTCAATGACCTACTTCTATGAATCGATGATATCAATCATCTAGTCGAAATGTGGGAAACTCTGCTGAGTCAACTCGACAATTCAGCATTACCGATCGGACGAACTTTGATTCTATACATTTTCACAGCATGTAGGCTCTCAAGCGATGAAAAGATCACACAGTTCTTCACCAGACGAATCGCTATTTGAATGATTTTAATTGGTACCTCAGAACAAATATCCAAAGAAACTATGAAAATACATATATTGACTACCTTATCAAACGAATTTGAAATGACTATTACGATCCTGGAATGACAGATCCTACTTCCTACTGCCCTGGAGTCTATGCATGAACTCAATGAAGATACTGAAAGACCTGTACTTACCAAGAAAATTGGCGATGCAGCTATGGGTTCGACCCTCTATACTTGTGCCAGATATCACGATCATGGCCATGGCCATGGCGGATATGTACAAGGAAATAGGCGAGGAGACAGTGGAAATACAACATACAAATATACCCACTGCAAGATAGATACTCATACAACTGAAGACTGCAGGAAATGAAAACTAGCTCTGAGTAAAGGAGAAATCGATGAGTGTACATGCTATCAATGTGGATTTCCTGCTCACCTCAAAGCCAATTGCATTCACTATAAGAGAGTTCAAGAGAAGCTAACTAAGATTAAGAAAACTGTAGCAATAGTGACAGCAACAGCATCTCTCACAACCACCGGTGATTGTGACCTTCTCTGACAAGCCAACGACATCAAGACAATCACCCTTTCACTAGCCACTGCTCCAAAGACATGTGTAATCGATTTTGGATCACCTTATCACATGTGCAACAAGCGCATCAGCTTCAACACCTTCAAGAAACTTCCTATTCCCATACTCATTGAACTTGGAGATAATAACACATTTATAGTAATATATTGTAGGGTTGTCAAGATCCAGGGTATTCAGGTAGATACCCTTTACACACCTACGTTTCGACTCTCTCTGTTCTTAATAATTCAACTAGATTCAACAGGCTGTATAGCCACTTGTGGGAATGGCTAATGCTGCATATCGTCATCAAGATCACAATTATTCATCACTGGAAACTGTACCAAATGTAGCTACATAATTGCTCCAAGTGCGCTCACGTCAGTTACACTCAGAGCAGTGATACTCATGGCCTCCAAAAGAAAGAGAAAGAGAAAGACAGATATTGTGCCAATAGTCGCCTTTTCAAATTCATTTACCATAATATCATGCTCCAACTTGAAGTCCACCCGAAAGATTCTCACTATCACAGAATCAAGAATATGGCACTGATGCCTAATCCACTTCCATCCGACTGCAATTCAATCACTAATTGATAGATTCACTTGCGACCAATCATTATACCCAACATGCGTACAGGCCAAACTCAAGCAAAGGTTCATCAAAGTCAAACTCAGGTGAGCAACAAAGCCATTTGAACAGGTTCATTCCGAAGTCTGTAGTCCCTCTGCTACTCCATCATTGAAAGTCCATAAATACCATATTTTATTCATCGACAACTATTTGTACTATACATGCATTTGGATACTTTCAAACAAGAAAGCGGAAATCTGTGCCACCACCGATCAGTCATTTCAGTCTGTGTCAATATCATGGGATACAAAGTCAAGCGATTTCAGCGTGAGAATTGCCGTGGAATGTACGACAACAGAACCTTCCGATTGGTGATTGCTGCTCTAGGCATAACATATAATCCTTGCCCTACTTACTGTCCTCATAAGAACTGAGTCGTCGAAAGAATAATATGGAAGATCACAGAAGAAGCCCATGCAATGATAATTGACTCTGAAGCACACATCGAGTTCAGGGGAGAAGCAGTTAACATCACAGTCTACCTCCACCAATGTTCTCCAAACGAAGACCTAACAAGGAGAGATAATCAAAACAGTTACCAAGTTTCATATGAAATACCATACGAAATACTGCAGGTATTTGGCAACCCTAGTCATGAAGATAAGGGAAAAGTAATATCTTGTAAATCACCTCTGCATCACATACAGCGATTCGGCTGCTATATCAGCCATCTAATTCCCGAATCACAATGTCAAGGCAAATTCAGATCAATGTCCAAGCCCTACAAAATGGTTGGCCATACACACGATTCAACTACTCTCTGGAGAACATGGGACCTTGAGTTCAAAGCAGTCAAAGCTCAACCAGAAGTTATTTTTGAAGAGGATTGCAATGTACACATTTCAAGCTTACAAGGAAACGAAATTGATATTTTTGAACTCCAACAAGAAACCGAATACATTGAAGATATCAACAATAGAGATTGACTTCCCCAGGTACAGAATGTCAAAGGGGGTGGGGGTGGTTTTCTCCATAGCCGGATCGAAGATAATATCGGTAAAATTGATGAAGGCCACAGAAGCGATGCTCATGGCTATACTGATAACCTATCCCATTCTTCTCAGTATCAAAGTCTCTCTGAATGTATAGGTTCGAAATTTTTCACTCTTGACAAGAAGGAAATCATAAGTCATACCAACAGTAGCCTGTTGTCAGGTGAATCAGTCACATATCATCGATACCTGAGTCGTAATAAATACACTACCCACCACTAAGCAGTGTCCACGACCAAGAGGTCAACACCAAAGCAGTTGACTATCAGTTGAGTTACGAGAAGTCAAGTCAAAATCTCTCCAAGTGCATTAATTATCATGGTAAAAGTACTGTCATACATACCAATCAATGGCAACAAATTCACTTATGGTGAAGTCCTGAAAGGTCAACAACAAGATAATTGGAGACAGGCTATAAACGAAGAATATGTATCCATTTTACTTAACAATACATTTTCAACAGTCAACTCCTGAAAAGTACGACAATTGCAAACGAAGTCAATTGCCTCTATAAGGGTCTATAACAGAAAACCAACTATAATTCAGACTGATCTGTATGATACAAAGTATACCTAGTAATCAAAAGTGATGAACAGACTATCTTCGGTGAGACTTATACTCCTGTTGGCAATCTAACTACATTTTGATATCGCATTTCCCAGATTGGGAGATTAGTATGTAATATCGACCATTTGGATATAGTGATAGCTTTCCTCAACCCCGATATAGATGGGGATGATATCTATATGCCTCTGCCCGATGGCTGACCAGAATGACCCTATGTACCAACAATTATCGTAAGACTAAAGAAAGCATTCTATGGCCTCAAGCATGCACTGCGACTATGGCATCAAGATATCAATCCTTTTCTGCTCTTTCTTGGATTTGTACAATCAGTTGCCAACCCTAACCTGTATATTTGCGGTGACAATATCATCTTGCTTCTGTATGTCAATGACATATTGATGTTGTATTTACCCATGGAGGAAGAAACCAAAGCCGCAATTGAGGTAAAGGCAAAGTTCTCAGAGAAATATAAGATCACAAACCTCGGCCCAGCACATGAGTTTCTCGACATCGAAACGAACTGCAATGGCAGCCACACAAGTATTGGTCAGAAGATCTTCCTTTCCCCCATACTGAAAAGATTCGAAATGTAGAATACTCACAATGGTATGACTCTGATGGATCCTAATGTGAAACTAGATTTGGTCAAGAATCAGAAGGATAGAAAACTAGAAGATATCAAAGAGTATCAAGCCCTCATCGGATCACTAATATATGAAGAACCTTGAACTCGATTCGATATATTATTTGCAGTTGCTGTCATCTGTCAGAACTATTTTCGCCCATTCACAAGTCATCTGATTGCAGCAAAGAGATTTCTCAGATATCTCAAAAACTCAACTGACTTTCAACTATGCTTCAGCACTGACAATGATCTAATTACTGGATACATAGATTCGGATTGGGCCAATGATAGTGCAGATCAATAATTACAAGGCAGATATATTGTACTTGCAAGCCATGGTGCCATCTCTTGGCAATCTCAAAAGCAAGATCTGATGGCCATGTTAAATCTCGAAGCCAAGTATATTGCCTGCTCAGAGCCTCCTGATAGACCAAATGGCTAGTTCAACTCAATAAAGATATCCATAGTCATGAGTATACTGCACTACTGTCAATCAATGTGACAATCAAGAAGTTCTTACACACATCACTACAGGAATCATTAAGGCCCGAACTAATCATATTGATATTTGTTATCACAATAGGCAAGATCTTTGTGCTCGAAAGGTAGTCAACTATTCTTGCATACATATGTACAAAAATGTAGCAGACATCCTCACCAAAGTTGTGGCTAAAGATAAGCACGCCAAATTCACAAAAGCTATAGATCTATGGTAACAATCCACAATTGTAGTGGATTTACATATGATAGTCCTCAAAAGACAGGACACCTTGCTTCCATCCCACCAAGCCTGGATGCAAGCAAGTCTATCATCAATTAGCACTCGAATTGGAGGAGTTGACAGAGGTCAATTTAACATTGTTTTCGGATGGATATGATGAGTTTCTTTACTTTCTTCGCATTGTTATGGATGGCCATTCTGAGGCTACGGTGATACTCTTTTTCTGTTCACATTCACAGGAATTTAAGGAGGCTAATATGGGATTCACTTGCAGCACATATATTGTTTTTTATTCTTACTGCATAGAGTACAGCAAGAGGGGAGAGTAGTTCTATATACCACTTGGCTCATGTCATCTAGTCATGATGATGTGGCCATACATACAGTTGATGGTTGTGCTTAAGTCATTGTGAGGGGAAAAGGCATCTTGACATCGATACCCCAGTATCATGAGCCTCAGCATGATCTCATGCCACCCAATATACAAGTATATAACAGAAGTCATTCTCCAAGTATATAGACAATAAGTGACAATGGTAGAACTACTATGTTTAACATCCAGCATTATTAAGAGGTTGAATGATAATGCATGAAAACCTGCATACATTTGAGTGGATCTCAAGGACAGACTTTGAAAGACTTGTTCATATCTAGATTAAAAACTGCAGCTTAATGGTACTCAAAATGTAGACCATTTCGCGTCAAACATTCATTTATATCAGACCAAAATTCATATCATTGACATGGAAAGGTGATGTTGTCTCCCTATTCTTGTACCCTTTCACCCCACAAGCTTCTATATCAACTCCATGAATATATATTGAATCAGGATGAATGTTACACATGAAATGGACTACTTGATAAGTTCTATCAGTCCAATATATCCAATATTGATTCTACACAGCAGCTAAACCTAAGCAGGTGACTTTGTAACTTTGAAACGAAATAATTTGAGCAGGTCTTCACAATGCTACCATGTCAATGTCATGAGTATATATCTGATGAGAATGATACATAGGCTTGAAGTGAACTATCAGATGAGCTGTAAGGGGTTACATTGTCTGATCTGAATATGAACAGGTCATTTTAGCTCTGAAGGCTATCCTGTGAGAGTAAAACATAATTCAGAGTGGGTGCTCTTTATCTTTACATACTAATATCAGGTAAACATATCCAATTAGGATGATTCATATTTGAACCATTGATTACTGGATGTACTCTATGCATTTGTATTGTTCAATATTGATTCCAGATAGCCATTGAATCACCAAGAGTGATCTTATGTGATGTGATGGAATATTATGTGAACAGTCAAACCAAATGATATCTGTCTGAAATCCTCCCCTAAGGAGTATATTTTAGACTGGTTGAGAAATATCTTTAAATATATTATAGACAGGATGTAGAGATTTCTAATAGTAATACGGACATGGAATCATAACTGTTGGAACAAATTCCATTATGGGATGGATTGTAGATCGGATTCTACTTCTATATGAATTCTAATGTTTAGCCTATAAATATAGGCTAATTCTTATATTTTGTTAACTTGTCTCATATCAACTGCTCAGCTCCATATAAATATATCACCATCGAAATAGTCAAATGTTCACAACACATTATTGTAGCTCGATCTGAACATATATTTTTACACTCAAATATAGTATATTTTACACAACCTGATATATGAGACGACTCATTATTGAGTTTCAATTCTCAGCCTGATAGATTACAAGTATCTTTACAAATGAAGTCAGATAACACTTTATTCTATCTTAATCAATAGGTATCTATTTGATCATCACTACCTGATACTGTTTTCTAATTATTAAGCTCTTTCTGCGTACCCAGGATTATGAAGATAAATAGGTAATATGATCTGGAACTTCAACAATATGTACTTTGATAGATTTCAAGTTGATACTAAATTTCTTTTTATGTACCAGCCACCTTACCCCGACCATCGTTATATCTGACTCTTCATTTCTACATACCCTCAATGTCATTGTATAACTTCCTTGCAATTACTCTCATCTATATATCAAATTGACTATTATTCATTTCATCATTCCTCTTGCTTCCACCAGTTAGAAACAATTGTGTGCAGGAATCTATGTATCTGATATCCACATTGTGAGAGGATCCACAAGACATCTTGAACTTTATCAATTTAAATCACAACTAAACATCCTGGCTAACTACTAATTTCAACATCGGTAACCTTAGAATATATCTATTAATATCAGATGCAAGTTATAGTAGTGTAGCATGTTTAAGTGCAATCAACTTATGCAGATAAGTAAGTAGTAGGAGAGATTAATGAAGTGTATTTGAAGGATGAGGAGAGTGGAGACGATGATAATGAAATGAAACTTATATATGCTTCTGAAAATAATTACACATGTATATATTGATCATATATTGAATCAGGTATTATCAGATCCGTTGATAGAAAATTAGAAAGCGATCAGCTTGACAATTTCCCAAACAAGGTTGATGTATATCTTGATACTAGACAATTTGTAGTCATCTGCTTAGAATAAGATAATGATCTTTATATTCATTGTTTGTTATCCCCATTTATATAGTGATATATATTTTTGACTGCAAATGAGACGATCTAGAATAACTCAAGTAACAGGCATATTGATCTGAAGTTCAATGTCAGAATCCAGTGAAACTCTCCCACTCTTAGATTTCCGACAACTTATACCCTGCAACAGTATGTGAAGGAGATCCCTAGATATCCAACTTTCAATGAATAGAAAAAATGTATGATTGAATTACCAGAAATCTAGTTTTAGTTTTACAATCCTTTCAGAAGAACAGTATACCTCGTTCATCTGTATTGCTATAAAATGTATCTTTCATGTATATTTCAACAAAAGTTTGATGGTAATAAACAGGCGTACTCCCAAATCAATACGGGAAATGAATGGTAGATATCTCAGTACAAGATGCCAATCTGTATGTCTATTATACTACATATATGGAGTTCAGATCAGATCCTCCTTACCCACATCTCAATTAATGAAACAGTCTGGCCTATATATCTCATCAGTGGTAAATTCCAGTCAGTTGTTCAAAATATACTATCATTCTTCATATATGTTATCCTTATCCTTTTCTCTGAACCACTCATTTTCAAGTGTATCACCAGGTCAGCCAATGATAAACTTCTATGCAATATAATTGGATCGGTAGAAAGTCATCCAATAAGCATCAGCACATCTTCAAACGTTCACATCACACAGGACAGACTACTGATTATCGTGTGCAGATTGCTGTATACAGGAATGCAATGATATATTTGCAAGTCCAAGCACCTACCACTGTGAGTAGAGAAGAAATCTTGATACAGTAAAGCAGAACTGAACTATCAAGAATATGATTTCATCAACTGGTGGTGGAAAATACCTTTTGAACTTGAGCTTCAAGTATTACAATATTATCCAGAAATGAATATTTCCAAATTCCATATCCTGAGGGTGACAACTGAGAAACAAAGTATTAATTTCATACAAACTTGATTTGAGGGGAAGATACTTCATGTAATACAGATTATGATATGGAACTTACTATTCCTAAATATATACAACTATCATTGACTAGATTTTAAATACATTCTTCACCTTAATATGATTTCTAGTATTGATAACTAAGTGGATCGGTTCGTAGTGGATCAAACTGAGCCAGAGTTCAAAGCATATTCGATCCGAGGTTTGGTGAAGTTCCAAAGTTCGACTCAAACTTCCAACCAAATCCCACAACTGTGAACATAATTAAGTTGGTCTGTCCTTGTCTGATCAGCTTGAATTTTAGTTCATCGTATAGCGCGTGACAATAACTATACCATGAACTGAAATTCATGCCAATCGGACAAGAACAGACTTAATTAATATTGTTCGCAGTTGTGGACCGAAATGATGGGGTTTGAGGCGAATGGCTTGGCAAGGATCCGCTTCGCTCGAATCGAACCGGTTTGTCAATAATACAAATCCCCAGCAATTCGTTGCCAACACTAATTATTTGATGTGGAATATGGATTATCTGAGATCAGGTCAACGTATACTCATCAGATCAGAAAGTAATTGGTTACGTGTTTACACCTAATCCTAGCAGAGCTTATGCTCAGTGCCATAGCGAGCCGGTTTGACCATGACAAAACATACTGTATCTACATTAATTCTATTCCAAACAAGACAAGCATAGGATCAAATGAAAGCGAAAAAGCCAGAGATGAAAACAGTAGGAGATAGTGGTATTGCATATGAAATGTTGGATAATGGAAGGACTGCTAACAAAGGAACTTAAAGAACCTGTAATGCAAAGAACAGAGAAACTAGAATCTAGTAGCGAGAGTGTGGTATGGTTACCAATAGAGAATGCAAAGAGTATAGGGATACCACTATACATGGTAGTAATTGCTTCCATTGACAGAGAGGTAGCACTGCATAATTTTTGGAAGTTGAGCGATCTCTTTATTAATTTCCTCTACTGTCATCTTTTTCTACTCATTCTGTAAAACCACCTTCATCTCTGCAACAGTTGTGACGCGTTTAGAGGCTCGGCACCATTGTATTCTGCGCTTCAAGATGGTCCAGACACACTCAATTGGGTTAAAATCCGGAGAATAAGGTGGGCACTCAGTTTTTGGTATACCATACTTCTCCCTCTCATGTGATGTAAAGTTTGCTGAATGGCAAGATGTATCATCCTCCATGAGAATGAAGTTTGGATTGTACTGAAGCTGTCGACAGCATTCTGGCCACATTAATGGCTGTGCAACATGCTTGACATACCGCCATACATCCACCCCATTGCCATCACCTCAGGTAAGCTTTTCAACTTTAAACTTTTGGCCAAGCCAGCTTTGCGTGACTTTTCTGTATGGTACGCCATTGTTTTCCATATCTCGCTGAAACCTTACCTCTTCAAGCTCCTGTGTATGCAGAAGAGGCCACTTTCTTGATGCTTTCCATTCGGAATTGAGACGTTCACACTCTGCTATGGCCTCATTGTTGTATTTCTCAATTTCAAATTTTGCTGCAGCTTACTCCTCTGATATCTCTGGATCCCAAACATGGAATGGAACTTTCCAGCCATATCCTATCATTCCCCAACACATAACTGTTGGCCCTTATTTCTTCTTAGCACCCATACAATCAGATTTCCAATGTTCAGTTTTGTCTCTCCAGACTAATGATTGACCAAATGTGCCTCCTACTTCAATTGATATTTCGTCTGTGAATACATAGTTCTTCCAATCCTCATCAATTGTCCAATGCTGACGAGATGAGTACCCCAGCTAAGCATTTATAGTAATTAGCTGTGGTCATCGGTATCTTTTTGGACAATGCAACTTCAAACTTACAATCCCCCTTCTCTTATTGTTCTCATCCAGTATGAACTTGTACTCTTCAACACAGGTCCTAATACCCCTAGCATTAAGTACCTGCATAATTGTTGCTTTGCTAACATGTCCCAAGTCTGTTTCCAACTGCAATTCAATCAAAGACATATGTCATGTTGCCCAGCTCTGTCAAACAGTAGCAATCAAGCGATCTTTCTCAGCTTCTGACAGAATCTGATGCCAGCCACTTCTTGCATCAGCATCAAGGAACTGAGCAGAGATTAATTGACACAGCTGAACTGCATCTGGTTCACAGGGCTCGAGTCCAAGCTGCTCTCGCAGTTGCTCAGAAGGTGGGAATTCTTGACTCGGAAGTGCACTCAGTTCAGTATCGATAGAAGCTAAAAATTGCTTGGAAGAATTCTGATTTCTGAGTCCAGGCTGCAAATATTCACATCCTACTGGTATTCTGGTTGATGGATACAGATCATCCAGCTCAGCATCAATACTTCTCAAGAAGATATCATTGTACTCATGTTCTCCTTCTCCACTGCTCCTATCAGTCCCTTCCTTAAAAGTTCTGCCTTCACTGACACTGGATCAAGTGTGCAGCCACTTGGCTGTAGCATTCTTCAGAGCATGCCTGTAGATATCCCCATATGTTGAGCCAACCACCCCTACCACCTGCCCAATCTTCCTGAAAGAAAGCGGCTGGAATCCAGGGATCGCATAATGCAGTGCAATGATGACAGCTCAATGGTGGGGTGTGATCTGAGGACCTGGCAAAGTGAATCAATTAGCCGAAATTCTCTACCAACAACAGTCATACCTACCTCTTCACTGCTTATTTACTCTAGCAGGTAAAGCAGCATGCATAGCCATCTGTTTCCTCTTTGTAGCAGTATTGGTAGCTGGTGAAGATAGGAGTAAGTGAGCGATAAATGGTGACCGATGGGTATGGAAACCATACTATATCTAAGCGACCCGACATGGGTTAAGGGTAAATATGTGACCGATTACTTTCTGATTTGACGAGTATATCAGATATGACCAAATATATTAAGAGATATATGCAGGAACGTTTCACGATTTACAAAAGGCTAAACTGATCTGAATATGCTTGGATAGTTCCACCTCAATTGCAATTTACAGTTCCACCATATCCATACTGATACAGTATTCAATAAGAGGATAAGGATATTTAATATCTGAAGAGGTTCATTGTCCTAGTCTTTATAGCTGTACCTATATATCCAGCACCCAATCAATCAGATAATTTAGTTGTACTTTCAGTTGAATCCCAGTATATATTGGCTTCTTCGATGTATTTCATTACCTGTTCCATATTGAGTCTACTATCAATTTCATGTTCC
Organism: Wilcoxina mikolae CBS 423.85; assembly: GCA_014904905.1. Taxonomy (NCBI): domain Eukaryota; kingdom Fungi; phylum Ascomycota; class Pezizomycetes; order Pezizales; family Pyronemataceae; genus Wilcoxina; species Wilcoxina mikolae. The sequence continues at coordinate 351,232 of MU122132.1, forward strand.
ATTCAAAGAAGGAAACATATCAGTTTATATATGTATTTTCTGAGTGAATGAAGACTATACAGATCAACACAAATATATGAATACAATAGACAGATATACAGGACGGTCATCTGGATGGGATTGATTAGATAATTTCCGAATGAAAGTCTGTGACTCGGTTGTTACTTTTGGCTAACAGATAGGCAGTTAAGCATATTCAAGTCATTTGAAGTATATATCTCTCAGACATGCACTATAATCTGCCGAAGTTTTAACTTTTAATCAACATAAGATAATTCTTGATTCAGAAGTCTCTCAGAGTCTCCGTAAGTTTTAGGAGCAGTTTGAAGTAAGTAAAAAGTATCGAAGTTATTAGGAACTTGAAAACATGCTTCCGTATATGTTGAAAAACTGTAGATGATTGGGTACAAGATTCCGAATACTTCAAATACAAAGATACAAGATTCAGATATCTCATAGAGTATTGATTCATGACTCTGAAGCCTCAGGACAAGACTACATATTGTCAAATTATTCAAATTCAAAAAAGAATATACTTGAAAGAACATTTCTGGTCAATCAGAAATAGACACTAAAATAGAGAATAACTAACAAAGCCACAGCACAGAAAGCAAACATAAATAAATAAAAAGTAATACAAAATACAGCAACTAACACATATTCAGCCCATTAATCAAATATATTGTCAATATCACCAACACTTTCACCGATTTTATCGGCTCCAAGTAAAGCTGAGATTTGATTGACATTCAATTCACACAGATAGTTATTACAGGCTCTATTCCTATTAATGTTTGTATTTTGTCTGGTCAGATAAATGCAGTACAAGTAATTGTAGGCTCTGAGGAAAACATGTACAAATTCAAATTGAATTAGCCATTTCATTATCCTATATTTGTGTAAATATGAGTAATTGCAGTTCAATCAAATTATAAAAAGCTCGCAATGGCAAACCAGATATACTCAAATCAACCTGATACAGATTAAATAGTCATGAGTATAAAACAGAGTTTAATTACATTAACAATCTTCCTGTTCAAAGTTTGTGGTGACTTTTGTACCCTGCTCATAGTCCAACAATATTCAGTGAACTACTGCTTCAGCAATTACCAATATACACAAAAATACTAGTTGAAAGTATTTGGCTGCATATGTGAGCTGTTGTAATGGCGGTGCCAGGTGCACTTGGCTCCCAAGTGCACTTGGCCCTCCCAAGCGCACTTGGCTCTCAAGTGCACTTGGCCTTTTCAAGTGTACTTGGCTGCCGAGGCCGGGTAACTGCCCTTCATATATAATCACCTCGCGAAGTGCTTTTGGCACGCTAGCGATTATCTTACCTACACGTCACATAATTGATACATATTACTCATTCTCGTTTGCAACCGTATCTGCACGTATTCACCCATACGAGGACGTACGCCCTTACACTATAATCGCTTTTCAGTCACCAGATACGTTTCGCTCATGGGACTTCGTGATCTCCTTACTTTTTCAACGCGTCACAACACGTACACAAAAACAGAGGATCAGCCAATTACACTCAATTGCACCCCAATGCCTCCAAAGAAGTCAATTAGAAGTCAAGTACGCGTCACTGACGATTGCGAAAGCGACGAAACTCTGCAGGCACCGACGGCTAGCAGCCAACGGGCTCCAGTCGAAGATACCGCCGCGATCAATGATAATCTCGACGCCGACGACGAAAATCCAAATCCCGACGACGGAGATCTCAATCCTGAGCGGGAAAATACACGCGTCAGAGACGATGACGACGACAACATCGACTTCTCATCAATGATTACCGAAGATGATCATCGCGACATGGCCACCCTGAATCGATTGATGTTGAAACTCCTTTTCAAGCAACAAGCCGAAATGCGAGCCGAACGACGGGCTGAACGCGACGCGAGAGCAGCCGAACGAGCGGAATGGGCCCAGGAGAGAGAAGCAGCTCGGGAACGAGAGGCTGCTAGGGAGCGAGCCGCGGAGCAGGAGCACGGTAAGTCCGGAATCTTAAAGATGGTCGACCCTGAGCGATACTGCAGAGGCACCTCCGAATTGGATAACTTCATCAGTGTTCTCCGTGGAAATTTTGACTCTCACCATCATCTTTTCCCGAACGGAGCACCGGATCAAGTCAAATACGCCCTAAATCTACTCGGCAGTTGGAGCGGCCATAAGGATCCTTCGCAACGGAAAACGAAGATGGAGGACCCAGTCACTTGGGGCCAAAAGTTACGGATTTCGAACCACCCTGCCATGAACGATTTCAACCTCTTCGTTGAGCAACTCCAAAAGACGTACGGCAACCCCGACCGCGTGCTGAACGCAGCTATACAGGCCTACCGAGAATTCGACCAGAGATTCCACGACCAGGATGAACCAGTATGGGTATGGGCCAACCGGCTCCGTACCTTGTGGCGAGAAGCCGAATGGGACGAAGAACAGGACCCTAGGAGGTTATACGAAATGGCCTGGACGGGGATGAAGCCTGGGTTACGATCACGGATTAAACCCTTGACGACAAACGGGAGGTTCGGAAGAATCGACGAGCTCTTCGACCGAGCAGCAGCCGCGGAGTTCCAACCCGTGCCGGGAAGGGCGAACGGGAGACAACAACAACAACAGCAGCAGAAGCAGCCTACCGGCAGTTCCGGCGGCAATGGAGAATCGTTCAAACGAACCGACAAGCAACGTAATTTCAGACCGTCAATTTCCGAGCCCGCCGAGACAACTTCTGGTGGAAAGACCACCGGCAGCGGCGGTGGCAAACGTACCGACTTACCTCCGGCACCATGGGTCTCGAGAGAGGTTCTCGACAACCGCCTCGCCAATAAGAAGTGCATCCGCTGCAACAGCAGCCACTTGTCGCACACGTGTCCACGATACAGTCGGGCCATCTATCAAGACAAAGACAAATTGAACCCCGGCAGCAGCGGCCCCGGCGGCAGCGGTTCCACCGGCAGCGGCCACCAAGTCAAGCGACAACGGTCGTTTGATACCCAGCAGGCAAAAAACTAGTCTACCTCTCCCGGTACCTGGCTCGGCGAGAGAGGGTGGATGAGACGGAGCTGGGGTTGGAGAGGCTGGGAGTGCAGGTGCTCATGGCGACGTTAGACGGAGTGCAGGTACACCGAATTTCATTAAAATCAAGAGTTATTTTGGAGAGCCCAAGAGCTCACATGTTGAGTCAGTATCTGTGCGGCACTGAGCGACCAGATTCGGCACATATCATACACGAAGTACTTGTCCGAGATGTCCACGGCGAAATGCTTCTCGTACGAGCTCTCATCGACTGTGGAGCAACGAGTATCTTCATGACGCCCAGACTGCGAAGTCGGCTCGGCATACGGGATGAACCAGCATTTATCGCAACCTCGGGCCTCGACGGCCGCGAGATGATGTCTGCAAGAGAAAGCAGAAAGGCTACTCTCTCAGTTCAGTATTTTAAAAGCTTGGCACCGGTTGACAAATCGGATGTCTTAATTGTGACCATGAAGGCATACGACTTGGTTTTGGGATTACCTTGGTTCAAGGCTCGAAACCCGGAGATCGACTGGAAAGCCGGTCGACTCACGGCCTTGCGAACCCCGAGTGGGCTGCAGGCCGCCACCACCACCATGGATGAGAATCGCGATAAAACTCCGTACGTGGATACCAACGGATCTTCGCAGGGGCGCGGTGGTAAGCCTCCGGACATTTGTTTCCTTGTAGTAACCGCATTCAACGACCTTCTTGAGAGCAATGAGGTTGACGACACATTCGCCATACGATTTGGCGAGTGCACCGGGCTGCTGGGAGCATCATTACGGGGCGAGATCTTAGGTGAGAAGCTCCGATGCTGGATGGGCGAGCAGGGAGCAGCGGCTGTAGTTGCGGCAGAAGAGTTACCAACAATGCGGAGCTTGAATGACTGCTACTGGCTCGCCGAGTCACGAAGGGAGTACCGGACAACGGGGGGTTTCCCATCGAGGATAACTCGTTACGACAAGGGCTCCTGGATTCCACAACCTTCGCTTCCATTCCCTTATAAGATCTTAGTACTAACGTGTGCAGATGGAGCA
>MU122132.1:355740-468687 GCA_014904905.1 Wilcoxina mikolae CBS 423.85
GGCTTGAGACTCTGTGTAGACTACCGAGCCCTGAACGCGCGGACTGTTAAGAACCGGTACCCTCTTCCTTTGATTTCAGAGATTCTTGACCGCGTGGGAGGCGCCAGGGTCTTTACGAAACTCGACCTCCGTGGAGCCTACCACCTTATTCGCATCAAGGAGGGCAACGAGTACAAGACGGCATTCCGAACCCGATACGGTCAGTTCGAGTACAGGGTCATGCCATTCGGCCTGACAAACGCACCGGCTACCTTCCAGGTTTACATCGACGATTGCCTGCGACCTTACATTGACGACTTTGCCGTGTGTTACCTCGACGACATCCTGATCTACTCCACAAACGAGAAAGAGCACGACGAGCATGTTCGGAAGGTGCTGGAGCGACTCCAAGAGTTTGGACTCTATTGCAAGGCGGAGAAGTGCCAATTTGGAGTTACGAAAGTCGGCTATCTCGGCTTCGTGATCAGATCCGAAGGCGTCGGCATGGAATCGGACCGAATATCAACAATCGAGGATTGGCCGACTCCTAAGTCAGTCCACGATGTTCAAGTGCTGCTCGGATTCACGAACTTCTACCGGAGGTTCATCCGGAAATATGCCAAGGTGACGGCACCCATATCGAACTTGCTAAAGAAGCCTACAGGGAAAAAGCCCAAATGGGAGTGGCCGAGAGACGCAGAGCTCACCTTCCGGAAGCTGAAGAAAGCCTTTACTGTGGCACCGATTTTGCAGCACATCGACCAAGCCAAGCCGATCATCCTCCAGACGGATGCGAGCGGCTTCGCGATTGCAGGCATCCTGAACCAGTATGATGGCTTCGGAACCCTCCGGCCAGTCAATTTCTACTCTCGAAAATGCTCTCCAGCTGAGCAGAACTACGACACGTACAATCGGGAACTCCTCGCCATCGTCGAGACCTTCAAGCAATGGCAGCACTATCCAGAGGGCGCCCGTCACAAAGTTCTGGTGCGGTGTGACCACAAGAACCTTGAGTATTTCCAAACGTCCAAAGTGCTCTCATGGCGACAAAGCTAGGTGGTCGGAAATCCTCTCGGCATACGACTTCACAATCGAGCACCTGGAAGGCACGAAAAACCCCGCCGACGGCCCATCGAGACGGCCCGATTATGAGATCAGCTACGAGAAGCCTGTCGGACGGCTTTTGGTGATGCTGGCAGTCGAACCCTACGATGACCTCCTACCGGCGATAAAGAAGGCTCAGGCTACTGACCCATTGACGGTCGACGTCTCGGGTAAGCTAGTCGATAACCCAATGGAAACAGCCGAAGCCGAAAACGTGAACCAATGGAGTGTCGTTGCTGGAGCTCTGACCTACAAGGGGAGGATATATGTCCCTGCGGACGATGCTCTCCGCGGCCAAGTGATAAGTCTCTTCCATGACAACCCCGAGTCCGGTCACTTTGGAGCTCTTAAAACTGCTGAGTTAGTCTCTAGGGATTTCTTTTGGCTCGCAATAGATGCGCACATAAGGAAGTTCGTCAGCGGCTGCGAAGTATGCCACCGAATCAAGGCCCCGCGGCATGCCCGCCACGGAGTCAACATGCCGCTGCCACCACCGTCACGACCCTGGGAAGGCGTCACCATGGACTTCGTCACAGACCTACCAGAATCGACCGCGTCCGGATACACGGGGATCCTAGTCATCGTTGATCGACTGACAAAGATGGCGACCTACCTGCCCTGCAGAAAGGATATCGACTCACCAGAGCTGGCTAGACTCTTCTTCGAGCATGTGATCTGCAAGCGCGGCGTCCCTGACAACATCATCACCGATCGGGGCACCCAATTCACGAGCCGATTTTGGGCGAGGGTCTGCAGCCACATGAGTATGGATCACCGACTATCGACCGCATTCCATCCGCAGATGGACGGCCAGACGGAGCGGCAGAATCAGACGATGGAGCAGTATCTCCGGACTTTCTGCAACTATGAGCAGGATAACTGGATGGAGATCCTACCATTGGCCGAATTCGCCTACAACAACGCTGTGCATGCTTCGACAAGGATGACCCCCTTCTATGCCAACTATAACTACCACCCGACGATGCAGTTCAAGACACCCAGGGACTTAGTTCAAGCCCGCTTGAAGTCGGAAGCCCGCATGAAGTCGGAAGCCCGCTTGAAGTCGGAAGCCCGCTTGAAGTCGGAAGCCCGCTTGAAGTCGGAAGCCCAAGCGGACTCCATGGCAACCGCCCTCGAGGAGACACACCGTACCCTCCGGGAGAACTTGTTGGAAGCCCAAGCCCACCAGACATGGTATGCCGGGGGCAAAGAGATGGCGTTCGAGGTCGGGGATAAGGTCTGGCTCTCGACTTGGAACATCAAGACGGCGAGGGCATCAAAGAAGTTAGATTACAAGCGCGTGGGACCGTACACGGTGAGTAAAGTCATCAACAAGAATGCTTACAAATTAGACTTGCCAAAGACGATGCGTATTCACAACGTGTTTCACGTCTCCCTGCTTGATAAGTACTCGCCGCCTGCCATCGGCCAGCCGCCATCAGAACCGCAACCGACGATTGTCGATGATACGGACGAATGGGAGGTCGATCGGATTCTCGATTCCAAGCGATGCTACCGGAAGCTCCACTATCTCGTTCAGTGGGCCGGTTACAACTACCTACGTACGAGCTGGGAGCTGGCAGAGAACCTCGAGAATGCTCAAGAACTAGTCGACGAGTTCCATCGGGAGCATCCAACTAAGCCACGGCCATAATCGACGAGGTCGGAGCTACGGAGGATCAGGGTTACGGAGGATCGGGAGGATTTGGGGCAAATGACACGGTTCCTCGGGTTTCTTCTCTTCTCTTCTCTTCTTCTCTTCGTTTCTTATGGATCTCGGCCCGGTATAAATGGCGTCGGCACGGGTTTTACCACCTACCACTGGAGGTGGATTTTCCCGTGCACCGGACCCGCCGTGAGGCCGCCGCGATGGCACCGATCGGTCGCGGGACTTGTGCAGACGTTCGAAGGCGTACACACCTAACCTTGTCTTTCTTTATGTATATATATTGCAGCCCAGGAGGTCTGCTGATAAAGAGGGGGATGATGTAATGGCGGTGCCAGGTGCACTTGGCTCCCAAGTGCACTTGGCCCTCCCAAGCGCACTTGGCTCTCAAGCGCACTTGGCCTTCTCAAGTGTACTTGGCTGCCGAGGCCGGGTAACCGCCCTTCATATATAATCACCTCGCGAAGTGCTTTTGGCACGCTAGCGATTATCTTACCTACATGTCACATAATTGATACATATTACTTATTCTCGTTTGCAACCGTATCTGCACGTATTCACCCATACGAGGACGTACGCCCTTACAGCTGTGCTAAGTTGTCACTTCAGGGAAACAGATATGATCTGTGAGATCTAAAATATCAAAACTGGAAAATCAGATATTCTCGTCACCAATAATATTCATCATATACAAGTCTATAGACTGCAGATATTTAACTGGGTAATTACGATTAGTATTGGCAACAAACCGTCTGAGGATCATAATGTTGTCAAATCGATTTGGTTCGAGCGAACCGGATCCTTGCAAAGATATTCACCTCAAACCCCTACATTTCGGCTCACAATTGTGAACAAGAATAGGCAAGTGTATTCTTATCTGATCGTCTTAATATTTAGTTCATCTTGTAGATAACTTCGTGTGTTACAATACGAACTACAAATCAAGCCGATGAGACAAGAACTTGCGTTCCAATTGTTGAATGCAGTTGTTGTATTACGTTCGAGGTCTGAGTCGAACATCACAGTTTGAGTCGGACCTCTGATTGAACCTGAATTGAACCCCTACTTTATTCAATCTGCTACCAGCAGATCCTCTTCATTGCCAACACTATGCCAGAGCTTCCAGGAAGTATCAATCTAGGTAGTAGCTGCCCTTAAAAGTGTGCCAAATATGTTGTCCAATTGACCATGCAAGCTGCTGATTTTGCTATTCAGCTCAATATATTGTATACATTAATAAACAAATACCACTCATCATATGGGTAGATTAAATAGATAGCTTTCTAAGTCTGAAAATATATGTCCTTTGAGCGGAACTCAGGTCTGGGAATATTCTGATGGACAGTTGTTTGTAATTTTAGCTATCTATCTCTGGCAATATTGAACCTCAATAGAAAGCTCTCAGAACTCTATGCTAACTCATAATTTTGTTCCTTTCTTAAAGGCCAAGAGTTTTTGTTAAACAGAAATATTACATGAAAGTCTTTTATCTTTCGGATGGTGTTCTTGTTCTTTTCTGATAGATTGTAATAGTGGTGCCAGGTGCACTTGGACTCTCAGATGCACTTGACCCTCACCTGTACACATGGCTCCCAAGTGCACTTGGCCCTCGTAAGTACACCTGGCTCCCAAGCGTACTTGGCCCTCGCAAGTGCACTTGGCTACCGAGGCCAGGTAAGTATCCTTCTTATATAATCACCTCGTGAAGTGCTTTTGGCACGCTAGCGATTATCTTACCTACATACAACTCTATAATATTCATATATCCATGTTTGCAACCGTATCTACTCTTATAGTCTTATATGACACTGTACATAGACGTACACCTTTACACTATAATCACTTTTCAGTCACCAGATATGTTTCACTCACAGGATATCATGAATCACACCTTTTCGACGTGTCGCGACATATCCAAACCACAAATCATACGAATTTGAGAGGTACCAATTGCAGAAGCACAGAGTCTTGATAAGTATATTCAATTGAAGCTGATGGTAGCAGAGATGATTCCGAGTTGATTCTGGAGGCCAATTATCCAGGGACTTATCAGCAATCAAGTCGATCACGACGATTTCATAATATGAGAACTTAAAGAGTACTAATTGTGGGAGCGATAAGATCTGATAAGTTACCATCCACTTGAATCACTTGACAATTACAGGAATAATTTCAAAGCCTAAGTGGCCCCAAGAGACACGTCACCGGCAATCCTGTAGTCGGCCTTACTCCAGAGGTTTCTTTGAACCTCGTCCGTCGAGTGAAATCACATGCGAACTATCGAGATGAGTCAGATACTATCGATGACAGTCAATCGAGCATGAAGTACTGGCGAATCTATAATCGACGAAACCCCTGAACGCATTAATTGTCGAAAATCAAGCACAATGCGAAGTTGATAAGGCTACAATTGTACGAAGCATAAATGAGCACATTGATCGAGCGAAGTACACCTACAGATGATCTGTATTTCGCCAGCAGATTCACACACGGTTGAGATCTACATACCTGAGAAGGCCAAATGCTACGAGAATCACATCTTCTACGGAAGATCGAAGTGTGAGAATGATGAACAATCAATCGATACGACCAATAGCAATTACGATCACAATTATCCATCTTCAAGACTCCTTCGAGTTATCTACATCACGAATGCTATTAGCAGTCTTCAGTTGCGAGTATAGATGCCATGTGAAGTCATAAATGGCCTTACGAGATTACACGATTACATATGATTGGAACGAGTCATTGAGACATTCAGAAGCTACGGAGATTAAGATAGTGGAGCAGTGATCGCAGATTGTGCTACAACTCCGAATGGGTAGTATAACTCCTGAAGGTTATAAAGTGGCCAGCAGGAGAGGAAGCTATCAGTGCCAACTCTTTTCAATTTGGTCATACAAGTCAACAACACCTGATCGCCAAACGAGGGAGTACGGTATTTTATCACCGGATTGTACCCATACAAGGGTGTACGAAGCGGATTCCTAGGATTACAATGGAGATGATTTGATTTTAATTTGTATCCGGGAATCTGAGGTTCCACGTGGGGTTACCGGAGGATAGACTGTCTGGGTACTCTTCAGAGACCAGCAGATTCCATATGTATATACAGTTTGAGGTTCAATTGATACTTGTCGTATCTCCAAGTGGGAATGGACATTATTTGGTTGTCAGATAGTCTCAATCGGATGAGGCAAGAATGTTCTTTGATTGTCAGACAGTGCCAATTGGGTGTGACAAGTACGTGATTCGCTGAGTGAGCTTATTTCATACAAATGGTGGCAGCCACAGTGGATGCACTGTGTGAGCTGGAGATTGAGTTTGGATTGCCTTGGTACAAGTCCAGGAATCTTGGTGTCGACTTGCAAAGTATTCGACTTTTGGCTCTGCGAACCCCAGGGTGAGCGGAAGAGGTGGCAGTGGACCTGATAGAACATCAGGAATGCCCCGAAAATGTACCTGGATCACGGCTAGAGAGGAGATGCATTCCGAAGGAGACTGTACTCCATATATATATACAAATACTGGGTGCTACTGCTTTAGACGATCTATTGGCCAGGGGGGTATCATCGATGGATGTTCTTCCTAAGAGTGAGAGTTGGTACAGAGCTGCTGGGAGCGACGATGGAAAGCATCACCGATGGTGAGATACGTACCAGGCGCTGTATGGGTGAGCAGGGAGCAGTGGCGGTAATTGCGGCAGAAGAGTTACCAACAATATGGAGCTTGAATGACTGCTACCCGCTTGCCGAGTCACAAAGGGAGTACAAGACGATGCGGAGTTTCCCATTCAGGATAACTCGTTAATGACAAGGTCTCCCAGATTCTGCAACATCTACCACTCCATCTTTTCACTTTATATCATAGCTAACACACCATGGTCACATCAATGGAGCAGTTATGGAGTCATACGAATCTGTACGGATGGTTGAGATGATATCTACCTGCGGAAATGACGAAATGGTACTCGCAATGCTGAATGCATCGATAATGCTGCAAATACTTTGCAAGTCACATATGGTTACTGCAACGAATTGCATCTGAATCAATGAAAAGACGATCGATATGATGGTCGACGAAACAATGATACCATGTCAAATAACGATTTATCTACAAACAAATAGGCTGGAGACTGCAAGAGTCACCATGGCACAATGAGACATTCTTTTGGTGGTTATGATCGTACGAGCCTGATGCTCTGCAATAATTTGTTGGCAAAAGTGCTGCCATATCGATTCCCAAAATAGCATGGTATAAGATCGTATGTTCAAGAGCCAGATCCTGTATTTGGACTTAAGATCCCATGTCATATGGACGGATCCATGAGTGAGTGTTTTCTTATGATAGATGTTTTGTCACCGGATAGATTACGGATGTGCGATATCAAGAACTATCTTCCTCGGGCTGGATGAGAAGCAGACGGTCATGCGAAAGCCGATCTTAAGTACACGGAGGTGAGTAAAGATGACATTATGGGGCATACAGAGCTATAGGAGAAGCCATGAAAGGTGGACCGTACGAGTGCAGATATGCACATTCCGGAAACGAATAACCAGAGACGGATAGTGATGGCTGGAAATGGCAAGATATACATGACGATAAGTCTATTTACTTATATGGCGAAGCGAGGTTACGTTTGGAACTTTCCCATTTTCTTAAGAAAGTGCTATTTTAGATGACAAGCTACGAGACTAGCAATTGAGTGCAGATGCGCACATATGCAAATTTAGGATGTACTGACAGAATGATCGGAATCAAGATTCCGGATACAGTTCGCAGATATTTTCTTATCGAACCACAACGGCAATTGGAGGTATTTGGATCGACACGAGAATCGATATGAGTATCAGCATCGGGATTGGAGAGTCGTTGACAGAGCTCCGATCACAAAGAGGGGGATAACCGTACAGGATATTCAGAAACCTCTCCGAATGCAAATGATTACCGCACTGGAAGTATTGACATGAAGTACCGTTACGGCGAGGTATATCAGAGAAGTCAATGATCACGATGTCGAAGATTTTTCAGGGAAGCGAAGCCTATCGATGGGGCTGCCGGTATACAGTCGAGATGGCTACCAGATCAGAGAAGGCTCAATCGAATGGCATACAGAATGACCAAGTCTATGAAGCCATCTATCGAGATGTCAATACTGAACAGAGAAATCCATGAGACTATGGGGGTCAGCCTGAAAGAGATGCACCAAAATCTCAGAGGAAACCTGATGGAGGCCCAAACCTGTCAGATGAAATATGCCTGCGGCAAAGAGATGTTCGGGGTCGGAGATATGGATTATTAAGCAGCATGGAATGTACACCTTATCAGAATGTGGATCTTATTGGAATTGAACCTCATCAGAATGTGCGGCATAATGGAAGCGCACAATTGTTGGATTAGGAGGATGGGAGCAGAAGCTGCAAGTTACATATACATCAGAATGGGATGTGAGCTTAGGCTCTTGATCAGACATACGAGGCTGCTCGGATGCAGGCTTCCTGAAGTTTCCAAGAGCGCAAACACACCGAATCACATTGTAACTATGACCTTGTATGGTATGCTTATGAATTAGATATATCAATGAACAAATATGTTCTGCAATTGGCCTTTATCTCCGAGAGCACCAAACGAAACCATGACGATAATCGATTGAAGTAGCCGTAGATAGTGGTGATTAACCGCATCAGACTAGATTTTAGAGTACATGCTCCACAGCTAGGCTTGAAAGGGCATGGCATGTGCAGACTCACTACTTTTGTGAATTCGGATGTCCAAGGTATGGAAATCGGAGAATGGCTGAGTTGATGTACCTGGAGCATACTTGGTTACTTTGTCAGTATGACCTTATGGCACACTTACGAGTTAGATACTGCAACTCGAATCAGCATAATGAATACATGTCTATATATGACTGCAATCGGGGACCAAACGAGGCAGACACAGGTCAACCAACTACTACTGGATCTGAGCAGAATGGCAGCGGAAAGTCGGATCCCGATGACCGATATACAAGTCAACTTAGAGCCAATCGATGAGACATAAGATCGGGCTATCACCGATCAGATCTACTGTGTGCTTGGATATACGAAAGCAGAGACATAGAAATCATAAGAATTCGAGAAGCTCTCCATAGCAGCAGCTATGACCAAGATAAGTACATCATGCAATTATGCTAATTGACCGCTGCAGAGATGTAATACCGGCCGTGATTGCCTTGCCCTGGGATGACATTCACGAATGCGTTCAACGAAAGAAATCATATACGATCGATCAATCGATTAGTTGCAAGTCGAGTCCGACATAATATGTATCACATACGATATATCGATGCCGAATGGCACCTGCAAGTCGACCAATGGGATTTACCGATTCGAGCATCACCGAGCTAGTATTCCGGGGATCAATTATTTGGATTCGGAGATGGACTCGGAGAATTCAGGATCAATAGGACGGTTTCTTCTCTTCTATTTCTTCTCTTCATTTCTCATGGATCTCAGCCTGGTATAGATGACATCGGTATGGGTTTTACCACCTACTAATGGAGGTAGATATCCCTGTGCACCAAATCTGCTGTGAGGTCGCCGCAATGATACTGATCGGTTGTGGGACTTATGCAGATGTATGAAGGCGTACGTACCTAACCTTGTCTTTTTTTATGTGTATATATATTGCAGCCCAGGAGGTTTGGTGATAAAGAGGGGGATGATGTAATGGCGGTACAAGGTGCACTTGGGCTCATAAGTACACTTGGCTGCCAAGGCCGGGTAAGTGCCCTTCATATATAATCACCTCGCGAAGTACTTTTGGTACGCTAGCAATTATCTTACCTACATACAACTCTATTATATTTATATATCTACGTTTGTAATCGTATCTACTCTTATACTCTTATACAAGGCCGTACACGGATGTATAACTTTACATAGATTTTGATATATTGTTCCTGTTCTGCTGACTACAAGTATGACATTATCTCTGATTGATTGCATGTAAAGATATACGTTTTCGTACGGATAGATAGCTATAGATACAATGGAAAATGAAAATCAGTGATAAGAATGGTATCAATTGTGAGGTAAGATAATTAGTATTGGCAACAAACTGCCGGGGGGTTGAAACATTAACAAACTGATTCAGTTCGAGCAAAATGGATCCTTGCGAAGATATTTTCCCTCAAACTCTACCATTTCGTCGCACAACATGAAACATAAATTAATAACCAAGTTCTTATCCCTACTGCTCGATTATCTGTCTGTCTTGAATCTAACCTCAAGCACTACAAGATGAATTGAACATTTAGCCGATCGGACAAGAACTCACTTACTTGCCTTCCTTCGCAATATTTGAAATTAGGTTCAATGTGTGAGTCAAACGTTGAAACTTTACCAAACCTTACACCTAATCTACATCGACCTCCTGTTCGGTTCAATCTGTCTTGACCTATCTGGTTCGTTGCCAACATGCAAGATAATCACTACTGTTTCAAAGTAATTCACCAGAAGATAATATATGAAGGGTGCAAACCTGGCCAAGACTGTCAAGTGAACTTGTGTACTAAACGTATCTCCGATCCAACTGTACTCACCAGATCAAGTATACCTGAAAGCCATGTATAATTATGAGACCAAGTGTACTTACAAGGTCAGGTGAACTTACAAGCCAGGTATATCTGGTGGCACTATTATATTGCTGTAGTGACTCCTGCCAATTCAGGTTGAATCTGGTAGGCTTTGATAGATATTGAATATTCAGTACAGCAGATATTGAGTGAGGAGAAGGTTGGAGTAAAATAGTAGTATTTGATAAATTGTTTTACTGCTGTATCAGTACAATAGTTGTACACAGTACACCCTTTCTCTGCCTGATCAGTTGCTCTGATTTATCAAGATCATCATCATCTTCACTATCACACGAATGTCACTGTGTAAGGTCTAGATCTCAACATTCATTATCATACTTATCAATTCTGAGATAATCCTTCAGCATACAATTGAGAGATATAATTAACAATTTGCTACTTACTGAATATAGGAATACAAATGGAATGCAGCTAGAAGCAATATCAAACTGTTCTGGGAGCTCCTCTATATTCTTTGTTTTGACTGTTGTCAATTAAAGGTATGCCTGATTATTTGTTGAGTAATAGCTCATAATGTCTTGCATTGACTGTTCTATTTCAATTACAAATACACAGTGTAGTGATAAAGAAAGCGAGATATAGAATAACATGAAAGGATAGATGATGATAGGCTAACTCACAGTTTGCATAAAACTTGAAGCTAATTTGATTTTTCTACAACTGTAGTTACTCTCCAGTGTACTGGAAGTAGAGAGAACAGAATTCATAGATAACTTATACAGACTGTAAGACTTAATATTATATTTTATCTGACAGACTGTTGAGTATGAGATAGATAAGGTAAAGTATTACTTACAAGTTACAACTGTATTCCAACATTCAGGTGTACTGGAAGGGAGAGAGATCACAGGCAACCTATCCAGGCCATGAGTTATATATGAGTTCACCATGTCCTATATATAAGCTGTTTGGATATCGACTGACTGTCACAGTATCTGCATATTCAAATGGAGTTCTTGAAAAGATCCAATGCAAATGTGCAAGAACAGGCTATCTGGGAACCTCCAATAAGTACCTTTAGCAGTAACAGTAGTGATAAGAATAGGTACAGTGTGTGCAATAGACAATGATCATGAATTACAGAGTGTACTTAGTACATTATTGGCTATACTTAATAACGTATACCAGTAGAGTGAGTTAATATGCTGGCAGTAAATTGATATGTCTGGTGAGAGTTGTTGAATCTTTTTGACAATCTGAGTTAAATCTTCGAGACTAGCATCTATTATTCTTAGCACAATATCATTTGATGTGGAATAGATTGATACAGTATCATATTATCTTGTTTCAGTTAATGTAGGTGATACAGTTCAATGCGATATGTTGATTCTTCTGAATGACTGGCTGTGTTCCTCAATATAGCATGTCATTGTGGTCTGTGATTGGTGATGATAATTATCAGAAAAGGGGCAAACAAAATTTCATACAGATAATCTCAAGTTCTGATACTCTTTTCTGACAGGATTTATTATCTATCAATAGCAATCCACAATTGTGATATTTTTACACTATCAGATATAGTACTTAGAATATAGAGTAATGAAAGAGAATAAGTATATTTCAAGATATATTTGATAGAGACAAAAGTATTGATACAGAAGAAGATGATGAGAATATCTCAGGGGGAAGGGAAATGAAGCAGTTGAACCCTACAATGTAAGGATGGCAAGGTCAAAGGTACTCACATGAATCACAGAAACTATTCCATAATAACTTTGGATTAACACCTTGGTAGTATATCCTAACTCTTTCTGCATATCTATGCTACAGCCCATTGAAGAACTGAGGTGTCAATTGTCTCTGTATTTAAAAGATACATAAATACTCTTTGTTTAAATATATAGAATAATTGTGCAAGTTGATCAAGGATGGAACTGTTTGATGTGTTTGATGTTTTTGATATATAATGTAGTCATGAGCTATAATCAATTATTATGGGTAACTATTAGTATTTAGAATCTGAGCAGCACCTAACCTTGAGCTATTCTGTAAGAATTAGTTATTGCCATTCACCTTAACTGACCTACAGGTATACTATCGAATTCTCAGACCTTCTTCCTCTCAGATTATAGATCTCTTGACACAGAACATCTCAGTTCATGTATCTCTTAACTGACATTCACATGTATCTCTTAGTTGACCAGTTGCAGACATTGTGATCTATATCAAGTATAAGTAAGTCTCAAATGATGGCTATGGCTTATATATATTAGGACAAAAACAAACATGGTGACAACATTATCAAGGAAGTCATTCCTTATTAGATAACCAAATACATGAGCTTATAACCTTATATATTGAGGTATATAAAGATGTTTATCAACAATTCACACAGTTACTCATTAGAATATGTGAATAGCATGTGCTATTAGTATCCTAATCGTACATGAAGTGTGGTTGAGTCAAGCTATCTGTTGAAACAATCAATGGCTGCGATACACATTAGCAGATTGTCAAAAATAGAGTGAACATGGCACGTGATACTTCAGGCTGCTCGAGTCTGATACAGCAATCAAGTCTCAATACCTATGATCCAAGAGGACATAATTGAACCGCTATATAGAGAGAAGGTTCTGATAATACAATATTGTCAGCTTCAAGATTACCCTTCAGAATATCGGTGGGTAGGTATTCTGCTGACTCTTCTTCCAGTATCTGAATGAATTCCTTCTATAGCTTTTGGAATAAGAGATGTTCATTCTAGGTATCAATCTCCATCCAACATTGAATATGCTCACCTCCATTATTCTTGTCATAGGTATCCACCAACATCCAAGAGAAACAGTCTAACATCAACATTTATACCTGGTAGGTATCTCCTAGACCTTGGATCGTATAGCTGGCGGAAGATGCTGCAGAGTCTGCAGTTTTACTGTGATCCATATCAGATTGATGATATTCTCTTTCACCATTGGTATCTTTATCCAAGGTTCACCATCGCTGGAGAGTACATAGTTTAACAATCCTGACATTTCGCTGAGATGCATTCCAGCGTTATTATCATAGAATCTGATAGCTTGTATCAAGCTTTGAATTGGGATGGGGAGTACATCCACACTATGTCTGTCCATTATTGTTCGCTCATGTGGATTACTCAGTATACCAGAGAAAAGCCATATTATCTAATTGACCCAGTCAATCAGGAACTAAGAGGTTGATATCAGTATTACCTGCAGATTAATTTCCATAATGGCCTGTTGAGCAATACTATCTCCTATGGAATTATATTCTGTATACCTTTGCAATTACTCAATGATTACAAATCTTCAAGTATACTGGATGAACTGCTCCTGACTATTTGGCTTGGCTGGAACAGTTAATGAGTTGAAGGTCATTGAATGGATGTTTCACATTCTTTCAGACTCATCAACAGATACGTTCAGATCTTCATTTGAAAGATTGTAATATTGTGACTCCAACAAATTAATTATAGTAAAATCTGTATTTTAGGGTATATCATTTATGATACTTTTACATTTCTACCAAATTCCAAGAAGGATAATAAACAGAATTGGTTTGTATGCTAATATCAGACAAAGAGGGCCAGGGAACAATGTATTCGGAATGACTATCAGCTGATGTGGTATTGGATTATTCTTTGGTATTGAATACGAATATCATTTCTCTGATTTGACTGCTGAATAATCATACTGCTCCTGGTGAATGTAGTGGTCCAGGATATGACCTTGAAGATGTGACAAATGCTGATCAAAGAGTACTTTCTTGGTTTGCAAGTTGCACAATATTGATATAGCAATAGATATATGAATATTTTTAAGCTCTATCTCTTCTGTGAGGAGCACATTATTCATGACATAATTTCAAGCCCATCATCTGATGATGAATCAGATGGTCCATATATGATACACCAGATATGATGATAGCTGGCCAGAGATGGAATAGTTATTGTCAGAAACTCTTTCGATCTTTGACTAGTAATAGGTATACTGTATATAAATTTAAAAACACGATGTCATTTTGCTGAATAGTTATATTTGAATATATTGTCGATACTAATCAGTATGGTTGACCATCCTGACACGTCATCTTGTGATGCTTGAGTTGAAAAGATGATCTGATCCTGGACCTCTCTGGTTTCAGATCAATAGTCCCATATTATCATTTGTATGAGTCTCACAATCAGATATTTTGAAGGATTCAGGTTGCATCCCCAGATTTTCAGACAAATTACAAAAATAGTATTGGTAGAATTGACAACGAACTGTCAAAGGTTTGTACCATTGATGAACCGATTTGGTTTGAGCGCAGCGGATCCTTGCCAAGACATCTCCCCACCAACTACACCATTTAGCCCCACAATCTTCAATAAATATAAGTAAGTGAGATCGTATCCGATTGGCTCGATATGTTATTCATCTTATTGTTCATATCAAGTGCTGTAAGATAAATTAAATACCGAGCCGATCGGATAAGATCTCGCTTACTTATTTATATACGCATGTTCTGGGCTCAGGTTTGAAGTTTCAGTCGAACATTGAACATTCAGCAAACCTAGGTTCAAATCCCTGTCGAACTCCTGCTTGATCTGGTTCAATCCAAAGCAATCTGCTTCGTTATCAATACTAGGTATTAGAATCACATTGACAAGCAGATGTATAATCTATATACAAATGATTGAAAGTAATCTTTGTTTTATTTACTCAAATTCAGTTTCAGATTGCTCTTTTTCTTCCACAATATCTTCCTCTGTTTTCTTATGACCTGTACTGCAATTATTATAGCGTACAATTATAAGCTACCCTTTGACTTGATTGGAATTAGGGAGTAATTATCCAACCAATCAGATACTGTAAGGGCATACGTCCTTGTACGGATAGATATGAATAGATACGGTTGCAAACCAATTAGGTGATAAGAATGATATCAGTTGTAGAGGAATGTTAGTAAGATAATTGCTAACATGCAAAAAGCACTTTACAAGGTGATTATATATTAAGGTTGCTTACCTGACCTCAGTCACAAAGTGTACTTGTGTGTCAAGTTTACTTATGAGGCCAAGTGTGCCTGCGAGTGGAGTGTACTTACCAGACGATATGCACATGCGAGCCAGGTACACTTATAAGGTCAAGTACACCTTCAACCAAGTATACTAATCAGGCCAAGTGTACCTGGTACTGCTATTATACCATTCCCCTTTTTTTCTACATACCTCCTGGACTACAATATATACTATATATACACATAAAGAAGGGCAAGATAAGGTACATATGCTGTTGTACATATGTACAAGTACCAAAACTGATCTGTGCTTTCACAGCTACCTCACGGCAGATTCGTTTCATGGGAAAATCAATCGCCAGTGCTAGGTGATAATACCCATACCGTTACCATTTATACCGGACCGACATCCAAAAGAAATAAAGAAAAGAGAAGAAGTAGAAAGGAACAAGAAAATGTCCAATCAACTCTGAATCCTCCAAGTCCACCTCTGAATCGATACCACTCCAGCAGCAGGCTTGCAAGTCCATAGTTACGAATATCCAATTGAACTTCCAGTTTTCTCTGAATCCAAGCAATTGATCTCCCTAGTATTGGCTAGGTAATGCTCGAATTGATACTGCCATTATCTTCCGCCATATAATTTCTCTTGTAGAATACTTTCATCAGTATCATCTGAGGTGTAAGACTATCGTAGCCTGTATCGCATCTCTACTGTAGTCAACTAGCTTAATTGTATGATCTACCTATCTTGGTCATAGATGCTGCTCTTTGAGTGCCCTCAGATTAGTATGATTTCTCCAATTCCATGTCTCTTTCCTTTCGTATATCTATGAATACCGCAGATTTTATTAGCAAGAGCCTGATCATGTACATATCAGCGATTGGTACTAAGTTGCCTCACATATTGGTTACCAGAATTTGACTTGCCATTGTCATTCTGCTTCAGATTAATTGACTTGTATTGGCTTCATTCGGCCATTGATTGCAGATATCATATGGCAGCATACATCAGTACATGCTCATTCGAGTTGTGTTTTCTAACTGGTCAGTGTGCGATAAGGTTGTACTTACAAAGTAATCAAGCATGCTTTTGCTCAACGTACATCAAGGTAGCTACTATCCTATTCCCATACGTTCGACTTATGGATTCACGAAAGTAGTGAGTTTGCACACACCATACCTTTCTGAACCTAACTGAAAGGGGTATACAGATACTTACCACTATCGGCGGCAAGGTCAATCGAGTATTGTCATGACTTTGTTCAGTTACTGGTATTGCCAATTGCTGAACATATTCATTCAATAATATATCTAATTAGCAACTAACCCCTCATACATGGTCATAGTAACAGTCACTAGACAAAACCTTTCATGTCAGAGGCCTAAGCACACCTTGTCATCATTGAAGCTGCAAACTCTTTTGCTTGTTACTCCACATTCAATGGGTCAAACCGAGTGCCATGAGATATCCCTTATTGAGAAGGATATAATAATCACATTATGTTGGTTCTTCCACAATATCTCTATGGTTAGTACACTTATTTGCCGTACATGGTCAATGGATATAAGCTTCCTGACATGTGCTACAGAGCACATGTATGTTTACAATCTTCCTGGATCTGGCAGACCGGACATACTTACAAAATATGATGGAAAGCAATCTGGTGAACATTGAAACGTAATCGGAAGCTTACTCAGCAAGAATTATCAGACCTCTGTACCCCTGATATTATACTGCAGACAATTGACCGTCCATATGGAAGAATGGCATTATGAAGCGGCTAGAAAAGAGACGATCTAAGTTGACTCCCTCGCATACAGTGAAATATCTGAAGTGGGCTCTAGAGTACAAACATTTGGCAGCTGAGGAGTTTGGGAGAGTGATTTGGAGCGATGAATACAGTATGGAGAAGTCCGATGCTGTGTGCCAAGTCTGGGTATTCAAAACACCCACGGAAAAGTGGAAAACTGAGTGTATTGCTTCCAAGATGAAGAGACATATGACTTTACCACAGAGTACATCATTCACAGGAATATATATCCTCCCCTCATAGGTGAGAGCTCCACCACTGACACTCAATTGGTACTCAGCTTCGGTTTCTGCTGTGACCATTGGATTATTGACTAGCATACCTGTACTGTCGACAGCCAATAGGTCAGTAGCCTGGAGCTTCTAAATCACATGTAGGAGGTAATCATAGGATTCAGCTGTCAGAGTCACCAAGAGCTATCTGACAGACTTCTCCTAGCCGATCTCACAATTGGACTGTCAGCGGGATGTGTTGTGCCTTCCAGGTGCTTGACAGTAAAGTTGTAGGCTCAGAAAATCTCATTGACTTCCAGCACACCTGCGAGCCAAGTACACTCATGAGGCCAAGTATGCCTGTAAGCCAAGTGCACTCATAAATCCAGGTGTACCTGTGAGTCAAGGGTACTTACAAGGTACAGTACCCCTGCGGATTAGGTGTACTCATGAGAACAAGTAGGCTTGACGTATGTACCATAATAGAATATCGTTCCAGTACTTCTGGTGCAGATATTGTTGCAGTAGCAGTATCTCGAATTCCAGAACGGTCATTTTCCTTATTTTTCAGTTCGATACGCTGTCGAAAACTAATGGGGCCAGTTAATACAATGTTGATTTGTATCGATTCCAATGAATTGTCTTATTGATATGACACCTTCGATTGCAATTGTGTCTTTGCACTTAAATATCTGCATTTGATTGTGAATTTTGCAGCAATATTCTTAAAGTTGGTGTTTCTTAAATATCATGATAGAATTGAAACGTAAACTGAAATCATCACATCAGAAAGAAGACTCTTGTTTTCTTGCTCAAGAGTAAGTATGATTGCACTCTGCACTCGAGACATCTACATTCTGTGGCTCTTCTGTAGCTCAATAAGTACCATCCACCTAGCGGTCATTTCTCATCGATTGATGATTGTGCATAATGAGAGTTTGGTGGTCAACTTTGCTGTTTCAACTCTCTGTCCTTCTTCTATGCAAAACTATTGGCACTTCGAACATTAACAACCATCTACAAAATCTATAAAATTGGATATGGATTGATGATTGTATTCACGTTGAGAGCTCAGTATTCTACAGAGTCTCAAGCCGCAGTCCTTTTTCTTTTCAACAAGTATTGGCACAGATAACATGTTCATGATAACTACTGGATGAAACTATTGGCCAGGTTTGTCTCAATGTAGACCTTTACAGTTCTTAACTCAATATCTGACTGGGTATTGATACACCCATGCGATAGCGTGTGTCCAGTAATCAATCGTATGGTCAATCGACTGGTGTGGTTGTACCATCTCTGCCTTTACCTTATTAAAGACTTCCACAAATTCCTGATACCTGGTGGGGATATGGCCACCATCATCTGTGGATACCATTTCAAGTGCCAAAGAACCATCTTTGATGGTTTGCTTTGAATTTCAATTTCGTCTGATGGTGGATACAAATTTCGAGGAGTAGCAGTACTGCTGGCCCATCACAATGGAGTATGACTGTGGCGTGCATCGATTCTTTGTGACTCAGCAAGCCAGCAGGACATATTTATGCCCCACATTGTTGGTAACTCTTCTACTGCAACTTACAATGCTGCTCCCTACTTGCCCATCCAGTATATGGAAGTCTCCTTTGAGGTTTCTCTTATAGATACTCCCCACAGTCCGGTATGCTCCCGAAACTATAGCGCGAATACCTCATCAACCTTGTTGCTCTCATGAAGGTCGTTGAAAGTGGTTGATCAAAGGAGACAAATGTCTGAAAGCTTACCACTGTACTACTGCGAAGTTCTGTTAGTATTTGTAAAAGGGATTCCATTGCAATATATTTGCGTCCTGGAAGATTCCTGCAGTCTACTTGAGATTGGCAAGGCCCTCAATCGACCAATACTTTCAGTCATCTGGATTCCAGGTTCTTTGACCATGGCAATCCCAAAACCAAAGAACAATGTACATATCTGATCAGGAAAATGGTAAATGGTAAGTCCCTTCGAACTAGTAACAAATCAATTCCCCCTCAGCGATTCATTGAAAGGACAGGTTCATCTCACCTAGGGATGCAACCAAGGGGACATCGATACCACCCAGCAAGAAGGGGAAGCAGAGGTCCATCCCTCCTAGCAATCCGATCAAGTAAATGTCCATTCTGTCTAGACATATGACTGAAAGATAGGTGTATCCCATGTAGGTATACAACTAAGGAGACATTCATGCTGTCAAGGAATAAGACAGAGGAGGTATCCATTCAGCCTAAGGATAAAATAACTCCATCGATATGTATTGGATCATTCATGGTCAATTGAGAATCGATTTACTCCTGAGTTGGATAACTCACATGACAAAAAGAATCAGTATCGTACTGTAGATAATCATGGTTATCTCATATGGTATCTCCGGTTTTTGGAACAATGATCGGTAACTTGTTTGACTCTTACCAAGAGGATATCATGATTCTAGTTGTGCTCAGGTATCGATGGATAGGTTTGAAGCTGTCATTCAACTCCGGAAGAATGTATTCATTATCTGTAAGTATACCTCAATCCAATGATGATGCTGGGTAAGTAAGCTTGCAGCTTCGTTCGTCCATGCTAATGCATAGTAGGTGTGCTTTGGAGCTTCAGCTTAGTCCTGATGAAGGAAATCATCTAGTGGGCTTCATAGTAGTATTGGCAATGAACTGCCGTGGATTCGTACCATTTACAAATAGGTTCAGTTCGAGCCAAGTGGATC
The DNA here is from genome assembly GCA_014904905.1 of Wilcoxina mikolae CBS 423.85. Classification (NCBI taxonomy): domain Eukaryota; kingdom Fungi; phylum Ascomycota; class Pezizomycetes; order Pezizales; family Pyronemataceae; genus Wilcoxina; species Wilcoxina mikolae. The sequence continues at coordinate 375,836 of MU122132.1, forward strand.
CTTGTCAAGACTTTCCCCCTCAAATCCCACCATTTTGCCTCACAACTTGAAAAATTAATTAGTAAGCAAGTTCTTGCCCGTTAGGCTTGATTAATTGTTCATCTTATAGCTAATCTCAAGCGCTACAAGATGGAAGAAATATCGAGCCAATTGGAGAAGAAATGTTTTAGTTAATTGTGTTCACAATCTCTGGGTTTCAGTTCAAAGTTTGAGTGGAATCTTGAAACATCACAAAACCTTGAATCAAATTCATGTCAAATCTCTGATCAGTTCAATCCGTCTCTGAATGATCCTGTTCATTGCAAGAACTACTGCAAAGCTTCCACTCAGATCGTAGAAACGTAATCGTCAAGTGTACTTGATTAAATGAGTGTATTGTCGAGTACTTCTCGCCAAACATACTCAGCAATAAACGAACATATTTAGGAGTAATCATCGTCAAACTGATAAATCAATATATATAAAGGTATCGTTGATGAAGATATTGCTAGCACTTCGAGCTGCTCAATAGATAGCTCTCATTGTTTCATACGTAAATGATTTCGGTAAACGTATTTCAAGTACTTGGTAGTGGTATGGCTATCAGGAGGGTGATGAGTCTATCAGGATCATTTGACCTCCGAATCGTCTGGGAATGGACGCTGCTCTCATCAATCAACTCCAATAAATAGAATACTTATCCCGGATAATTACCCTAATAATAAATCTATATCGGCTCCAAGTAGTAACATGTTGAACAAGAGGTGTCGAAAGATCAATAAATCAACACGTTCAGGGATACCAATGAATAGTTCGGTTGTATATCATGTCTAATTGGCATTCGATTCATCTCGAACTTCCATTCGCATGCAATGGATACCATTAATAGTGTACGGCAGTCTTCACAGCATATGGCTATGAGGGCCGGTGATGACTTTTTCAGGAAGGATTGAAGTCCAGATGATCTCAGAATCATCATAGAATTGTCTCCGCTATTATCAATTAACTCAACATAGGTATACCTATCAAGCTTCAATTCTTATAGGTGGTGAGAGTATTAGTGTGAATGAATAATGATTGCGGTCAGTGATGGAACTCTTCGAATTGATAGACCTCCAAATTAGCTTCGAATGGTCTTGGCTATAAGTCATGTATAGTGTGATATTGAGTTCTTTGAAGAACCTGTCAATACAGTGACACATCTCTTGGAGACTGATTGACATCTGAATTATTTCAGAATCGCCTCCACGACCATCAATTAACTCAATATGATAGGTACTTATCTTTTATCGCCAATCTAACAATAGTTCTCAGTGTAGATATGATGCGACGAAAAAGCAAGGAAATCATAAAACCCCTGTATGCAACATATATCGGATGAGAGAAGAGTAATTACAGTGTAAGGACATATGTTCTCGTATAGATGGATATATGTAGATATGGTTTCGAATGGAAGTGTGAATATGGATGATATCAGATATAGTATAATGTAAGTATATCATACAAAAGCACTTTGCGAGGTAATTATATATAAAGGATTCCTGCTCGTCTTCGGCAGCCAAGTATACTTGTATGCCAAGGTCACTTTCGAGGCTAGGTATACCTGTGAGCCATGTGTACTTATAAGGCCAGATGTATCTGCAAGCCAAGTAATATTATGAGGCCAAGTACACCTGGCACCTCCAGTGCAGATACTTTGAACCTGCTCCTGCTATGATCAAATATATCAGAAAAGGCTTGATATTGTACATGTTGTTGAGTGAAAAGGCAATTAAAAGTGATTTATTGTACGAATTCTGATCACACAGTGGGGTTTAGATCATCTGTACTTTCTTGTATGTTCTTATATACTCTTCATCCAAAATGTCATCCGTCAATAAATACTTGAAATGTACTGTCAAAGTAAATTATTTTTCAGACACTTTTGTTCTGCTGCTGTTCGAGATGAATATAAGGAGCCCTTCTCAAAGCTTCACCTAGGTATATGGCTAGTATTGGCAACCAATCTGAGTGGTTTAAGCAGAATTGAATTTAACCTCAATTGAATTAGAATTCAATCCATGATTTGCCAAATGTAGCTGGTATGTCACAAAACTGTTTGCAAACCATACAATCTGGATCGAATATAATGCAGTTAATACTTGTTTCATTTGCTCAATATTAGATTTGAAGTTCAGCTGCTATCTAGCGCTTTTGAATGAGCTTGAATGCAAGACAATCGGATAAGAACTCATATACTTAGTTTTATTTGAAGTTGTTGCAAAGTCTCAGGGAGTGAGAGCGGATATTCTTGGCAACATTTGCTTCACTCCAAATTGAACTCATTCAAGAATTTTCTCAATCCGTCAGCATTCATTGATAACACTTAGTTCATTAGCAATATTTCTATCTGGATCATTATATTATTATTAGGACATACGTACTAAATGTTACTATTAAACTTGAGTTTATTGGTACAGAAAGGGTGATGATGGTATTTGTACGCTAAGTTCTGTTTTATTATTCATTGCTTAGCTCTGCTGTATATTTTGGTTTCTTACCGTTTATTCCCTGATTTCTTTTCTTGATCTTTTTCATAATCATTTCAATCAACTGATATCTTGTTCGTTTAGAATGATCACAATTTGCTGCTAATAAATTTTATTTATAGGTCTGATGAAAGGTTGCCACAGCTGGCTCCAAGTGTAGTGTTCTATTGTGTTACAGTTATAGTCTGTGCACAATGGAAATAATTGGTTGTTGCTTTTATTTCGTCAAAGCTGATGACAAATAGTATCTTCCATTTGTTAATCCTCACTGTAACTGGCTTATTAAAGTTGCAAGATTTCTGTCCAGGAAATCTGTATTTCCTAGGCTGGGTAGCATAGTATACTACTGGATGGAAAGTTTCTCTTCCATCTCAAAGACATGTCTCCTATTGTTAATCTCTTTGCATGATATTTTCGGAAGGGGTGTTAACTCAGAGATTGTCTTCATATGGATTTTCTCAACATGCAGAGGTATTACAAACCGCTTGGACAGTAGCTAAATCTACATTTCTGGGATGTTCCATTGATATTATTATCCAGAGGAAAATATACCTAATAGCCAAGAAGATAAATTTGAATGTAGTCAAGGAAGAGAATGAAATATACTGCTGTAACATTTAGGATCACCTGGAATCCCAGGAGTTAAAGACTGTTGTGTGGGTTTAGATCCAGAAGTCTTCTGTGACAGAGTATACGTTGAAACTGGATTGGGGTCTCAGTATAATACCTAAATGCAGGCAGTTACCCTTACTGCTCCTGAGGAGTATATATTATGCTTCAGGATTACTGATGCAATGGATCCTGTTCACCTTGAGGTTGCTGTTGTGAATTCAGCTTGCAATGGTAATATTGAAATGTATCATGGGATTGCTACTGGGAGTTCAGCTGGAAAGGAGGACATTGCAACGTGCCTTGAAATTGTGCAAAGTTCCACTGGGTAAGTGAATACTCAATTATTACATGAGATTGCTAATACAGCTGAGGTTATATAGTAACTTGTATTGAATGTTAAAGTGTATGATACTGCCCTGGATCTTGTGAATGATATTGGATTGAAAACTACTGCTGCACATCTTTGGAATTACAATTGGGGAGGTGGGAGTAGATATGATTCTTTACCTGAAAGATACTGCTGTATTTATTTAAGATGCTACTAGTTGTACTCCAGATATGGCACGCTTTGGAGTTATTACTGAGATGAATAATATCTAACTAGAAGTAGTCTTAGCAACAAACCGTCAGATATTTGTACCATTGACAAACCGAATCCTTGCCAAACTACAAGCCTCAAAACCCACCATTTCAGCCCACAATTCCAAATAATACTAAGTAAGCACGCTCTTGTCAAACCTGCTGTATTTGTAGTCCTTCTTGTGGCGCATGAGGATAGCTATATGATAAACTACAGAAAGAGCCGATCGGATAAGAAAGTACTGACTTATGGTCGTTCGAAATCGCAGGCCTAAATGATAGGATTAGAGGGGAATGACTTGTCAAAGGATTTGGATCGCACAAATTAAACCGGTTTGTCAATGGTATCAACATATGACGGTTGATGGCCAACACTAACTATATCTGTGAAACAAATACAAAGACAAATTCTTTTCTCAATAAGAAGATTGCTTTTCAAGCCTTCTTTCATATCGCTTTCCTCTTCACCGTTAGCTACCCACCAAATATCTTCCAATACTCCTGAACATTTCTTTTGCTTTTGCCATATTAATCTTGGGTTCTCATGTGTCATCCTCCTCGTTCCAAATGTCCCATTTTACTTCCTATTTCTAATCAGTTCAATGAGGACTTGGCTAGTGATTTGCAATTGATTCCGAGATATATACTATTCGCGCAGTACTCTTTCATACCAGTATATGTGGTGGCAATAATGTGACCTTAAGATGATCTATTTGGTTGAGATTGAGTCTGCTGATGTTAATTAGATGGTGAATTCTCATGTTATGTGGACATTCTAGTTTGACGGTATTCCTCTGAATATAGAGGACCTCACATAGACCAAGGTAATGATATACCAGTTAGCTGCACATGCAGTTGACCATGGTATATGTGATTGGAATATCCTTTCTATCTAAAGTTATCTTTGCACTGTCAAGGATGGCAGGGCCAATAGTAGATCGTGATTCATTTGCTTCGGTAGTCTGTTCATCCTGACCACATTGAAGGTTATCCCTGATGACTCCTACAATATACTGTAATCGTTCGATGATGTTTCTGTGCTGTACGGTTTTCAACAATTCTTTTGCCTGTATCAATTGGAGGTCAGTAATTGAGTATATTAGCAAAGACAGCTTATAACCATTATCGAGTTCAACATTGATATGCATTGTCGAATGGTATACAGACGAATTGTATGTATACTCTGTCTGTAGAAGGTAGTCTTTCAAATTAGTCTGATTATGAGTTGTGAAAGCTCACCTATAATATACCACCATCTTTTTTGAGTTCTCAGGGAGGCTATAGGTTTCTGAATGAAATACTGAAGACATGAGCAGCTTTGTCTGCAGCATTCACGCAACCTTTCTCCAGTAGTCTGCTATAACACGTATATTCCAGTCAACTACAACCTTCTGTAGCATTTTGTATTGGTAGAAAGTGTTGGCAATGAACCATCAGAAGTTCGTAGCATTGACGAACCAGTTCGGTTTGATCGAAGCCGATACTTGCCAAGCCATTAGACTCAAACCCTAACTTTTCGGCACACAAGTATGAACAAAGATATATAAGCGAGTTCTTGTCTGATTAGCTTAATGTTTAGATTATCGTATAGGTAACATTACACGCTACAAGATAAACTCATACTCAAGCCGATCAGGCAAGAACTAGCTAACTTAGATTTGTTCGCATTTGTGGGATTTGGTTCGAAGTTTGAGTAGAACCTTGGAACTTTGTCAAATGGAGATTCAAGTCTGCTTCGAATCCCACCTCGGTTTGATTTGTCACGAACTGATCTGCTTGATTGCCAATACTATTGGTGGGTAATATCATCAATGACTATGCACGTAAATGCTGCAACATCTATTGTATTTTTTCAGGCTCACCATTGTGCCCTGTTTTTCATATTGTTAACAAACATTACGATGCAGTCATGGCCATTTGCAAATATTAGTAGGTCAGTTATAAAGTCAGTACTGATTTATTGGAGTAGTTCGATATAAAAGTACTGTAGGTCTCCATAGTGGTAGAAGTTGAGGTGAATTTGATAATCTATTTCTCTGGCCAGTTGGGGGGGGAGAGTAGGAACGAGTAGAGAAATCTGGCTTGGATAAAAGCTTTCAGCCTAACTGCCTCCTCCATTGCTTTGTCTGTAACCACCAATATCTCCTCTGGAAGCATCATAGCTGGAATCAGAATGGTTGATCTTGAACATCACTTGTTTGAACTGAAGTACAAGTCTCATTGAAGTTAATTTCCACCAGCACCATCATGGTCTTAAGTCACTGCTTCACTGACTCATCTTACTTCACCTTATCTCACAGTGTATTATAGGTAGAAACCCTTGCTGTCAGGCTTGAAAATATCTTTCTTGTCTCTAAGATATACTTCACCCAGAATCTGACAAACAAGATGATCATTTCATCCCAAGAATTTGTTTATAGACCCTGCATATACTCTCCTAATATGCTTTCACATTGCTTTCTCACATGTCTGATAATCTTTTCACATTCCTATTGCTCAACATTAACATTGCATTGGAATTCAGCCAATCACCTAGCTTTGTCATTGAATTTGTATTTAATACATTTCACCTATTCTGGGTGCAAAGATATATGTATATCTATGTATTTGTGAAACTTCTCATAATCGTTCAACATAATGACAATATTACCCTGAAATCTTGTAAATGTAGAATTTCTTTCCCTATAGCTGTATACAGTTTCTTATAGTCTTCAGATATTTGTATTTTGATAATACCTAATGCTGCAACAATAATAATTGCAAATATCTCAATTTGAATGATAATATCTATATGTCATTTAATTTTGAGTCTTTACAATAATTTGATATTGATAGCTACCATATCATAAATTTTATTGTTTCTGTATGAAACCAATTAATATATGTATACTAATCCTGATAACGCTTTATCCAGCTAGAAATTCTATCTCCTAGCTCTATCAACAGAGATTATATTCTCTTATTTTCCCAGTCGATAATTTTGATCTATAATACTATCTATTCTCTATTATCCATCCATATCATAGACTAATATTGAGTTACCTATTTTATTGCTTCTTCTGTTACCATCAACCCATCCTCCTCTTACCTGATTATTACTGCATAACTCATACTTGTATCTGATCCACCCAGTATGTTTACAGTAGTACTAGGTATTGATTGTTCTGCTTGCAGATGTATCAATATAAAAAAATATATCTGATTCAACAATCTTATTTCTGTGGTTGAGATCAGGTATAATTTGGAGCCCTCAGTTGATATTGTTGTGCAGACTATAGGGTCAAACAATTGTTTATAGTCCAAGTAGGAATCAAAACAAATGAGGATTACCTTCAATATTTTTCTCTTTTCAAACAACTAATGAAACTTAATCCAGATCCCTTCTCTGCAAATATGAAATAGTATTATTTAATACATTATAGATATTAGAGTGAATGTTCCACAATATCAATATTTGTAGTCTGCTACTGTGAAATCTCAACAGCTTAATTTGAAGTACCTCTTGGTATTGTCTGGTTATTATTTTCATCACAGTTCTTTGTATATGTCATGATCAGTGTGCTTGATATATTTATTATATAGACGTCTAAAGCAGTTTGTAAAACTGAATTCAAAGATATCAATGGATTTTTCACATGTACTATCTGAGTTGTTGAAATACTAAAATTATTACTCCAGATTTACCAGTGCAAGTAGTATCTATACTCCTTGTAGGACATGGTGTCAGTATAAGTAGTGTTGGCAACGAACCGCCCGGGGTTCGTACAATTGACGAACCGATTTGGTCCGCGCAAACCGGATCCTTGCCAAGCCTTTCGCCACAAACCCCACCATTTCGGCCTACAACTGCGAACAAAAATAAGTACGCGAGTTCTTGTCCGATCGGCTCGAATTTTAGTGCATCTTGTAGCTAACCTCCCCCGCTACAAGATGCGCTAGAATTCGAGCCGATCGGACAAGAACTCGCTTACCTATTATCGTTCGAAGATAGATGGTTGGCGAACCGGTTCGGACAAACCTCGGAACTTCGTCCAAATCTCGAATCGAATCCGGATCGAACCACGCCCTGGTTCGATCCGCGACAAACTGATCCGCTTCGTTGCCAACACTAAGTATAAGTAATGATGATTTTCTCAGGGTAGAAACATTACAAACAATAAATATTCAAGACAAAGATGTTTGACTTTTCAATTGTATATTGTTAAGGCATGCTCTCTTTGTCAAGAAGATTATACTTCTATCGATGGAGATTCAAGAGGTCTTTATACCTCTTTCCTCTTGCTCTGACAATTATGTGTATCTATTTGTTTCTCATGAGCTCTTCGTTTTAACCATCCTTTGTACTAATATACTTGCTATGACAATATATCTCTACTTTTTGTGGAATTCAATGTACTATCCTCTACATTCTACTACCTTGACAATTAGAATACTTATTGAGATCAGTCCTCTGAACATCTGTGGTCTGATCCTATCGTATTCCTTTGATTCTTAATGTTAAGGTGAATGGTAACCTTTCGATTTTGATGTATATTGTTGTAAGCACTCTGCATCTACAAGATCATATAAAGCTTCATTAGTTATTTTGTAAACTGGGATATGTTTGTATCTTCGGGTATTCATTTCTCTTGATTTTAATGGTGGTATGAGCTCCCACAGTATCACGACAATCACAATTATCAATTCCTCATTGTTTCAGTGGTTAACTGCAAACATTCATATCCGCTTTCTTTGATCGTGGTATCTGAATAAGTGATATTCCGTAAATATCTGATCATCGACAGCAACGGTATTTGTATTATCCTGAAAGAGCTATCTGTCAGCAAAGTTTTTATTTATGACTCCTCTTTGATAGTGTCTTATTCCTAAGGTGTAATAGTTATTGGGTATATGGAAGTAGTATTGGAGAACTATAATCAAAGATGATCCAAAGGTTTTGAAGCATACTTCGTTATCTTTTTCTTCTGATTGGGTAGTAACTTCAGGAACCTGTATAATCAGCCACAGAAATGAGATATAGATGAATGTGGATTTGAAAATATTGAAAAGTATCAAAGTAACATTGCAATACTTGTGAATAGTATTGGCAACAAACTATCGAAAGTTCATACCATTGGCAAATCAATTTGTTACTCACAAACAGAATCCTTGCCAATCCAATTGCCTCAAACCCCCCCATATAATCTCACAATTGCAAACAAATATCGGTATGCGAGTTGTTATATGATCAGCTCGATTATTAGTTCATTATGTAGCTTACTTCAAGCCCTACTGTATCTATCAAACATCAAGCCGTTCGAACTACAGCTCACTTACATGTTGTGGTTGGAAATTTCTGAAGTTCGGTTTGAAATTCAAGTTGAATGCTGCAGTTTCAGTTGAATCTCAGATCACAACCGGATCAAACCCATCTCAGTTCGATCTACCACAAATCGATTCACTTTATTTCCAACACTAGATGTGAATAGAAAAATAATCTCCTTAGAAGATATTCTTTCCTATCAATATATTGTAATATCGGAATTATCACTCTACAATTTCCAACCAAATATTATCTATATTCCCTTCTGATCTTGCTGGCCATGGAGATTATGAAATTTTGTTTAAGACGTGAAAGTCACTTGAAAATTATAGGCAAGAAGAGAGGTATTTCCAATTGGATATTGTTCAAGCTTATTCTCCTGGTCGAAAAGGTAACCTTTCCATCCTCTGAGAATCTAGAAATCTTTATACCCCTTTTCCTCTCACTCCAAGAAATAAATTTATCTACATATCTTCCATCAATCCCTCTACATAACTACCTTCACAGCAATATCCTTCTTCTGATATCTCTGGTTGCTCTATCTGCAAATAGTGTTCTATATTTCTGATAAGTAATTCTACTCAGGCAAATAATATTCTCTTTATAATCAGTACTTTGGACTGTTGTTTTCAAGTTGAATCTTACCCTTTTGATCTCTGATCCTCTACACCAATGGTATTCATTTGATTACAAGTTACTGTATTACCTGTTATTCACATATGCATTGCCATCATAAGACTTGTCACCTTATCATAATTTCAAGGTACCATTCATACTATAGATATTCAGTTCTCTTCATTTCATTAGTGGTCAGAGCTTTCAAGGATCAATCTCAAACACCGAACTTTATTGGTCATAAGAGGTATAGGTGATTCTTGAGATTGGCATCTCAATTTGTGGGTGATTGTAAGCAGACATACAACTGTATTTGACTTTCCATTGAAGGGATGCTCTTAATCAGATCAATATTTCAATCCAGAGGTATAAGTGATAATGCTAATTACTGTTAAAACTATTATATTAATTCTCCAAACTATTACCATATCTCAGTCTCTTACTGCCAGTCTGCTATACATATCTAATTATATAGACTGTATCTGTGGTTACTTATGTGATACTCAGAAGTATACACAGAATTCTGATCAAATATAGTGTGATGCAGAAGATATTTGGTGAATTATATATTATTTCAGAAGTAAAAGGATCTGCTTATGATAACCTTTATTGTTCAAGAAGTTCATCATATTCTTTGATCAAAACAAATAATCAATACAAACTGATATTTGATTACACATTTGATAGAGTGTATATATTCTCTTCAATAATTGTTAGGCTGACTTTTGAAGTCCTGAATCATCTGGAAGTGAATTGTCACTCAGATTCAATATCGTTCAGTAAAAGGTTAATATTTCTGCAAGATAAAATTCAATAGTGCTAAATAATATGTATCAGAAATTGGCCTGATAATACAAAGCATTGACTTTGATATCCATTTGAAATTTAGAACTAAATGACATTGATATTTCAGTACCTAAGTATTAATGTTTTGTGCTTGATAGGTATCAAAGACTCTGGAGATACTAATCATAGGTATCCAAGGATATTTGGATACTGAATCAGAATTTAGAAGGAAAAATATTTCATCTCATTTAGTTTCATTATTTAAATAACTTTAGCCTTTCACATTTTGTCATTGAATGTTATACTGAAATATTATTAGAAAGCAATATTGGAAGTTTCTTACATTTATAAATTCTATTGTTAATTATGATAGTTTTCCATATGCATTGCCTGCCATGTATTTCAGCTGAAATATTTGACCCAGAAGTTGGCACATAAATATTCTGAGTTTATACTTTTTAGTAGATAGTATTGATACTTGTAAACATTGTTAATAATATTTTGCAAATAGTTAATGGTAAATACATGATAACTGATTGTGTAACAATATATTTATTGAAAACTCTACCCATGAATAGTCATATTCAATCAGACAAAAAGCTGATTTATATGAAAGAATATATCTCTGATTCTAACAGTTATCAGTAGTTGTTTTAAAATTTCAAGAATGCCTCAGTGCTGGAAATGAAAATCAAATTCATACTTTGAATATTTCATTTATCTATATTTATTGGAATAATTCTTCACAACTTCAAATGTAGTGGGTTTGAGTAGGATCAGACAGTATAGGTATAATGTATAATACTGATCAAATTTAGTAAACCTGCAGCCTCTGCATCCAATATGGACATATCAAAGTCTTCTTAAAACTAATCGAAAGAGATTCAGACTCTCCAGTAGATATACTCGTACAGTATATGTGTATGAAGTCTTTATTCAGATTGATAACAGAGGTTCAAACAATATTGAAGCTTATTGACGTATTGCAACATCCAATTGTGATCATGATTTTTTAATACCACTTGGATTGTTGAATTCATGAGTATATTATAATAGACTTTACTTATTAGTCTAGTATGGTTTGAAGTTGGTAGCATTAGCTTGATATCTAGATTAGATTTCCATAGGAATCATTTTGAATCTTACGATTTCAGTATATAGGTTGGTAAAATTTGTTATACAATGTCAATATAATAGCAGTTGAAGATATAGCAGCAATCATACACATTGCTGCCAAGATATAGATATATTATATTTCATGCATCAGTGAGAATTTAGATTAGCAGTCCGATTTGAAAGCCTTCTGACAGGACAATATACTATCTAGAGTTATCACAACCATAGAAATTGATCAATATTTCTATCCTCAAAATTAGAATTCAATTGGTAAATTATAGGGTGCAAAATAATGAGTCAGATATTATTTGTTATACTTGGTATTGACCAAGACATAGAACAAACCATCAATTGAGTTCTATTGTACACTTATATAATTAACTACTTTCATCAATATATTAACTTGTTGAAACAGAGTTCAGCTCTGGAATATCAACTTCCTGTATTTCAAACATGCTACAACGTAGCCATACAGTTCAATTGAAATAAATATAATATCAATGATTTGATGTTAACCTTCTGACCGACATGATCGAAAAGTAGAACCATTTGATAGATTCCCATTCTGCAACACTCCATTAATATATACCAGCAACATACTCAGATACTTGCTCTGGTTCTTCTATCATTCTTGACCTTCACTTCACTCTCATTTCATTTGATACTATCACCAAAAACAATAATGTTTCCCTCTTATCTCAATTACATAATTATTTTGTTTCCACTTTGACTGATTATATATATAGGCCATTGAAAGCGAAATATTGAAAGTTGAATGGCCAATACCAGAGAACATCTCTTGTTATACCTGTTAATGTAATATATTCAATCAATTACTAATGATATTGAATTAGTTCAATCAATTATGTTGCTAATCCCACTGAAGAGATTTCCAATTCATTCCTCCAATACCCATTGATATTTTTCAACCCTTACTAATTGTTCTCAATTCAATTAACTATTTTATCAGTATAATAACACAAACATAAAAGCTGTAAACTGACAGCTCCTTAGCTATACTTAAATATAACAAACTTTTGTCTCATGTGTTATGCAATTTACAGATATGAATTACCTCTCTGATAATAAACTTACAATCAAGCTAAAACATTATAATATATCAGGAAAATATTTTTGCATATATAGATACCATATACACCTATATAAGTGGATTTTGCATTTGGTGAAGTTGGTATATTGAGATGAACCCCTGCAGAGGTGAGAGCGATTGAAAAGACATTTAAAAAAAACCTCTTATCTGATTGTCAACATGACTTAAAGTGTTATACAATCAACTATTTGTCATTCAATGATATTGCTTCAAATTGCTATGCCCCTTTTCTTTCACTCTGATTTTCTGTAAGTCCAATAAAGGATTGACTTGATCATGGTTATCAGTTGTACAACTCCTATAGTTGCATTACTCGCCACATGAATTATACTTTTCATTTTCATCTTCCTCCTGCTCCTGATACTAAATTTGAGTAGTTTTGACAATTACAGTTTTTCTCCGAATAGATCGTAAATAGTGCCATTCTGTTCATCATAATGAGATGCTCAAGCGCAGATACTCCAAACATCTGTTGCACAACTCCTAGAGTTGCCTCAAAAGTAAAGGAAGTAGCACTTCTCCTGTTCCTCTTCATTGACCTATACTTGATCAGTTTCGACTAGTCTATCGAAAATATCTAGAATGGGTATTCAACATGCCAGATCAATGCGGAAGGAGGTATCTGTAAATAGGTAAATATAAACTAGTTAATTATAACTTATTGAATAATAGTGATAGGAAAGGTAATAATTCTTTGAAGTGCAAAGATGCAGCAAATACTTAAGTTTAATGTGACAACTAGGTATATTACATAGTATTGGCAATGAAGTAGATCGGTTGGTGGTGAATAGAACTCAGCAGAGTTTGATCCGGATTTAATCTGAGGTTTGACTAGCACTGCAGTGTTCGACTCGAACCTCATACCGAATCCCACAACTGCAAACTCAAATAGGTATAAAGGTTCTTATTCGATCGGCTTCATTTGTGATACATTTTGTAGCACTTGAAGCTAGCTACACGATGAATTGAAGATCGAGTGAATCGGACAAGAACTCCCTTATCTATTTTCGTTCGCACTTGTAGTCCGAAATGTTGAGGTTAAAGGTGAATGGCTTGGTAAGGATCTCTTTTGCTCAAACTGAATCGGTTCGTCAATGGTACGAACTTCCTATGGTTTATTTCTAACACTAAATATATAAATAGAGAGTGTACAAATGATTGTTACCTACATATGTACCTGATTGTGTTGTGTGCTTTGGATGTATTTGGAATATAAACAGGTACTGAACGCAGTTAGAGTTCATTTCTAATATATCTGTTCTCTGCTATTCTGAGATATTAATCATTTGGATCCTAAGATCTTGTAGTACTCTCAACAATTTGTATATTTGTAGCTATAATGAGAATCCAAAAAAGAGGAATAAAATTTTATCTCTCTTGGTATACTTTGTAAATTGAGATCTGAAACAGATTACAAACATCCAGTAATACTGCTAGGCTATTCTGATCCACAAGCTGCACTGAAAATATAATTGGTTCAAATAATGCAATTTAAAAATATTATTTGGTATGTGGATTCCTGAACAGGAAAATAATATAACTACTGAAAGAAAAACTTCGTCCATCTCAGAAGTTACTCAGACACCGCCTTTTTGCAGACCAATCAGTATATAATTCAGATATCATTTCACTCAGTAGGTATTCATAATTGATAACAAAGGGATATCGATTATTATCAGTGTGGCTTAATTTGATCATATGTATTACTATTTGTATGATAACTTCAATTCATATTTGTCAGTAAAGCAGCATATCATACAGCTCAGTAACAATATCTTTAAATTTCTATTTCTTATGATTGATGCATAGTGACATGACAATCGTAATAGTCGATCACAGTCATATCTTGGAACAGTTGCAAACCATTTCAATAATAGGGATTGGTATAGAATATATGACTCACACATAACTATTGTGGGCTTGGAGAATATCAACAGAGCTCATGCCAATAACTCAGTTTTTTAACAGCACACCTTTAAGAATCTTTTATAGACTAATGTGGTCAATCTGCAAGATGATATCCTGTTACAATCTGGCTGAAAACAAAGGTATACATTTCTTATACTGTATTTTTGATCTTTCATCATCAGACTATTACCATAACTTGCACAGTATATTTCATAGTCGACACTTCTATTGTAGATAGTCTCAACTACATAGACCTCTTCCAATTTACACTGTTGGTAACAGTTCAGTCTTCCCTTACAACTCCTTCAGATATTGCAGATGTTGACTATGAGCCTCCAAGATATATAGATTTCCTTGAAACAAAACTATTCATTAATCAGATTGATAAAACCTTCAGAGTGGTAATGAGACTTAGAATATATTTGAGATAGTCCAAGTCAAATGCCAATAAACAGATGTCTTGCCAATCAATCAACAAATGGTGAGCATTGGCAACCTTGTCTATTTTTCCGATGAGATTAGTTTTAGATATCAAATGATTGTTGAACAGTCTGCAAGTGATTATGTATTGTATGTTTGCCTAGATCATTCAGACCATAGATACAGTCTGTACAGAATAAGCCATCTCTTCTCAGATTATACCCGGTAGAATGGTGAATATAGGCAGTAGATATATTTCCTCCAAGTGAATACACATGAGGATAAGGCTACTATATATTGTAATTACCATTCCAACCATCATACATTTGGAAACAAATAGCTATCATGTAATATTGAAAACCTTTCACCCACATAACTTCAGAAAACCTGTCGACTTCTATACCAATCAATTCTGAACTAGATAGATAGGGATTTCACAATGCTCAGAAGCTGCAGCAGTAATATCAGCATAAAGATTATGGCAAAGATATGGTGCAAAGTATGTGGAAGTTAAGGGAGTAGAGAATGAACAGAATTGACACCCTGAAATTGAAGGACAGCAATTGATATCATTGATAGAAAAATGTTGGGAATTGACATGCATTTGATTATGAAAAAATCAAATTATTCTTTGTGTACTCTGCCCCACTATATCAGCTGGAGGACTCACAGCTAGCTTGGCAAGAAATCTAAACAATACTTCAGTCCAAGCATATTTCCAAGTTTCTATCCAATTACAAAGTAATGTACATACGAGCCATACAATATATATCACACTATTTCATCCCGATCTCGTATTTATGATATTTTTGTCAATGGTGGTTTGGTTATAATAGAAATTTGATCAGCACATAATATCGAATTGTTCTCTATAGAGTATACCAGTTTTAAAGACATGGTAAATCTGAGACTAGAACGTGAAAGAACACTGAATTCTGCTCAGATTAGAATTGGTGAGCATGATTATATGGACCTTTAAGTATTTTGGTGAGTAAGACTCAGTATGCAAAAAATAAACTTTCATTTTCTAATGTTTAATTGTTTTTGGTCTTGTTTTGATCTTATTTAAATTTTTCATTTGGTCTTGTTTTTTGCCATTCATATAGATTTTCTTGATTGAGTTCCTATTTTTGTTTTTCAATACAGTCTGGATCATTTGAGTTTGGATAATATGAGGGTGTGGAGGTTTGTTGGACTCCAGTTATTGGCAACTCAATTTGGAGTAATATAAGATTTCCAGAGGAAATTTTTATTCTCTTGGAGATTCTTAGAGAATTCATGAACAAAAATCAAAGTTAAGAATAGTCTTTGGGTAGAAATTATATTTTGTTGATGAATGCTTAGATAATTCTGCCAACTGTACATACCACTTGCTTCATTGTTTATTTAATGTATACAATATCAGCTACTACAGCTCTAATGCAAATATTTGACTCTCTTTACCCTATTTACTTAATATGTTTTAACTTTTACATTAGGCTCAACAAATATATTGACTGTGATCATCCATGATATAGTATCAAACTCACAGTGATAATACTAACAATGTTCACTGCATTCAGAAATACCATCAGCAATAAACAGTACTGTGATATAAATATTGAGAGTGATGAAATCTATTCCAATCAAAATAATGACAACATCCCTGATATATGTTCTTAGTAATACATGAATTCTCTTATCAATAATTCTGAAGAGTCATCCAAATTAGATGTTAATATGATTGCAAAAACCTACTGATATCTAGATACCACAATACATATTACATATAATCCGACTGACACTCACTACTATGCTTAGTAGTATTTCAACAATCACTTCTGTCTATTTGACTGTGAGTAGGAGTACAATTTGGCATAACTTATCATATTGATTAGTCTTCCTTCCAATATTATCTACATTCTGTAGTATAGCAGATGCAACCTTAGGGATAATATTTGCTCTTCTCTAAAATTACAATTCTACCTCTATCTGGAAATTAATGTGATTGAAAATTAATAAGCTATAGTTCTGTAATGACGGTAACATGTATGGTTGGCCTTATAGGTGTACTTGGCCTCACAGGTGCACTTGGCCTTGTAGGTATACTTGGCTCGCAGACGTACTTGACTGCTATAGCTGGATAAATGCCCTTCATATATAATCATCTTGCAAAGTACTTTTTGCACACTAGTAATTATCTTACTTACTTACTTTCTTTCTTACTTATTTTGTTACTTACATTGCTGTACAATTGATATCCTATTTATCACTCATTTCATTTGCATCTGTATCTATGCATATCTATTTGTAGCGGAACATATACCTCTATACTATAATCTTATTTCAGTCACTAGATACGTTTTGCTTACAGAGTTCGTGATCTATTTACTTCTTTGACTTATCAGACCTATACTGAGAACTATCAGTAGATTGTTGATACAAAATAAGTGATCATGCTATTGAGTTCATTGATAGTAATAGGGATGATTCCGAGATGATTTAGATGTCAATTGTTCTTGAAGAGACGTATTACTGCCATGATATATACTCCTGAGAACTCGAAATAATACCATTTAAGATCTACAACAAGTATTACCACTGATTCAATGACGTATTCCCATATGGGATCAAATCACTACTGCACTGGGAGAGGGCATTCCGAGATGATTTGGAGGTGAATCGATTTGGAGGTCAATAGATTCGAAGAGTCGCATTACTGACGGGGATTATTATACAACCTCACACCTTTTCTCATGACCTATAAGTATCGAAGCTTGATATCTATATCTCAATTAAGTTAATAGATGACAGCAGTAACGAATCAGATAAGATTCGGAGGTTAATTGATCCTGAAAACCATGTCTCCAGCCCTTATGGCTGCTGCTGAGAAGACCTCGAAATATATTCGGCAAGATCAATCGCATACACATGGACGATCGATGGCGACCTATTATGGAGCTCGAAGTGCTAGTAAAGTCTTGATCGATGTTTACTATACGTATCAATTAATTGTTGTGTATTGCGAGACGATTGGGACATCAATCGATTCTGATATACTCATTTCCAGCCTCATAGCTACACCATTAAGAAGTCCTCTAACTGCATTCAATGAATGAATTCACATATGAATGATCGATTGAAATGACTGTGAGTACTATCTAAGAGAATCGATTGAGAACTCATATAGAAGTGACATCTTGATCGACTTCGACACACATCAATTCATCATTTCTATGACAGTTATCCTTGAATTCTTCAGTTAATTGACAATTGAGTCTGGCAAGAAGTCACTGTGATAAACACATTCGATCAAGCGCACTGCACAATTACCTTCCCCCGAGGTGAGCAGAAGCTCTTCAGCACACTTGACGATTAGCTTCCTACGATCTAGGCGGAAGCTCTCATGTGCACCTATGAACCGTTGGCATTCACAAACAACCCTGCAATATCGCTTGCAGAGGGTCAGTATTGCACAAGAGTGCACTTAGAGAGAAAGCCTACCAATGGGTAGATTCAAAGTCGATACTCAATTGTACCATTTAACAAGAGTGTAATGGTAGTGCCAGGTGTACTTGGCCTCGTAAGTGCACGTGACCTCGTAAGTACACATGGCTCGCAGGCATACTTGGCTTCATCAGTACACTTGGCAGCTGAGGCCGAATAAGCGCCATTCATATATAATCAGCTTCTGAAGTACTTTTGGTACACTAGCGATTATCTTACTTCCTTACCTTACAATTGAGATCTTTATCACTTACTCCCATTTGCAACCATATCCACACGTATCCATACATAAGAGGACATATGTCCTTACACTATAATCACTCTTCAGTTACAATATACATTTCCCTCATGGGTTTTCGCGATTTGTTTACTTTTTCGACGTGTCGCAACACATATACAAACAGATGATTTGTCAATTTCATACAATTGCAGCTCCAATACCCTCAGAAATATCATCTAGAACTCAATTACAAGTTACTGACAATCCCGAGAATGAGGATGTCTTTCAGACTGTAATCTCCACGTCCGAGAACCAAACATGTCGAATCACCAGGTCCAGGTCCAGTGCGATAGCCTTATCAGAGGTCATGATCGACTACGAGGATGAGGTCGACGATGAAGACGAAGATCATGGTAACAATCCTGATGATGTCTTCAGATACATCATCACCGAAAAGGATCCTAGCGAAATGTCAGCGCTACACATGATGCTACAGACGATGTTTGAACAGCAGGCAGTATAGTTAAAGGCTTAGTATGAACTATTGGCATTCGAAAGAGAGAAAGAGGCTACCAAACATGCCAAATGCGAAGAAATGACATGTGCAAAACCCGCAATCTTCACCATGGTTGATCCCGTACAAGATTGTGGTAGAGCCAAGCAGTTAAACATGTTTATCGATACGTTACACTCCTATTTCGACTCACATGAATACTTATTTCCATGTGGCGGACACAATCAAGTCATACACTCGATATCTCTTCTCGACTGCTATATCAACCACTCGGATTCGACACAGCATCAGATGGCGATGACAGACCCTACCAAAAGGATCAGTGATGTACGTACAGACTCCCACCCCTGTCTGGAAAATATCAATATGTTCGCGCAAGAAATCGTCCGGATATACAGAGACCAGGACCGCCATGGGAAAGAAGTGATAAAGGCAATAAACGAACACATCCAATTGCCCCATGAACTGGTTAGACTCTATGTGAACTGTGTTAAAAATAATTGGGGAAAGGCCAGATGGACTATACAAAAGAACGAGCAGATGCTGTACAAGATTGCATAGGCAGGGTTGCAGCACATACTCAAAAGCAAGATCATACCGATGACCTCCGCTTGTAGAAGGTTCGAGACAATCGAGGACCTTTTCAGCAAAGTCATAGCCTCAGAGTTCATACTCACTGATTAGGGATCTGGCGGCCAGCAGCAGCAGTTGCAGCAACAGCAAAGGCAGCAGGAATCGTATCAAAAAGGTGGGAAGCAAAGTTACTGACCATCTATCTCCCAACCGATAACCGAGATGTCGACCAACAATAAACTTCAGGGACACGACAGGCCCTGTGGCACTCGTGGCAAATTGACTGCAGCACCATGGATCTCAAAGGAGTTCTTCGACTGCATGAGGGCTAAAAACCAAGTGCACACGGTACAGAAGCAAAAGCAATAAACATCTCCAGTGCACAACTTACAGCGATGTTCGTGTGTCCGAATCGAGCTTCAACCATGGCAAAAGCTGCGGTGGTGGTGGCAGTAGCAGCAGCGGATACCACCAAGTGAAACGTCAAAAGTTGTTCGACACCCAACAGTCAAAAAACTCTGATACCTCTCCTGGTACCTAGCCCAGCGGGAAAGTCTGGATGAACAGGAGTTAGGTCTAGAGAGGTTGGGAATGAGGTCGTTGTTGGCGACGATAGAAGAGATCCAGCCCCATCGAATCGCTCTTAAATCGAGAGTTATCCATGAGCCCCCCCAGGCTCTCTTTTCAAGTCAATACTTATGTGATACAGAGAAGCTGGATTTGTCTCACATTGTTCACGAAGTACTCATACGAGATCGATACGGTGAGATGCTGCACATTCGGGCTCTAATCGACTGCAGCCCAATGAGCATCTTTATTTCTCCAAGGCTGCTCAGGTAATTCTGGCTACGATATGAACTGGCTTTCACAGCTACGCAGGATCTCACTGGCCAATTGTTGATGTCTGCAAAGGAGAGTCCAAAAGTAAGCATCTCGGTTCAGAATTTTGAGCACTTAACTCCTGTTGACGAAACGGAGGTGCTGGTCATGTACATGGCATATGACCTGATTCTAGGCTTGCCTTGGTTCAAGAATAGGAACTCTGAGATCGACTAGACATCCGGTCGACTTCTTGCACTGTGGACTTCAAATGGCGATGCCAATATACTGACTGCCAGCGTCCATGTAACGTCGAATCCTCCACAGGCATCTGAGGAGGATGGTGTAGTAATTAAGTTTCCTGAGATATATCTCCTCGGAGCCACCGAATTCGAGAATCTCTTAGCCAGCCCACAACATACTCGTGGCATTGGCCATAAATATTGGTAATTGTACAGGGTTGCTGGGAGCTTCCATGGAAGGCATCACCCCCAACCGTGAGAGGAGCACCTGAAGCTGGATGAGAAAATAGAAGCTGCGGAGGTAGTTGTGGCAGAATAGTTACCATCAATGCGGGGCTAGAATGACTGCTACCGGCTTATCGCTTCATGAAGAGAGCAGGTGCGTCACGGTTATACTCCATTGTAGCGGGCCGGCTGGTATCGCTACTCCCGGACATTCCTACCACCCATCAGATCAAGTTGAAAACACACAGCTAACAAGAATAGATAGAGCTTCGGTGGCTGAAATGGTGCCTACAGCTGACAGCAGCCATATGTCCACCAAGAATCAGGAATATGTGGAGGTCTTTAGCAAGGCCATGGCAGAGATACTGCCACCGCACCAGTCATTTCACCATGCGATAAATGTGGAGCCCAGTTTTAAGTTACCATATAGGTACATCTATCACCTGTTAGAGGTTGAGCTAAAGACTCTGAAGGCTTATATCAAGACGAATCTAGCAAATAGGTTTATTCAGCAGTCATTCTCACTGGTGGCAGCACCGATACTTTCTGCAAAATAGAGGGACAGAGGATTAAGACTTTGTGTGGACTACCGCACACTCGATAAGGTGATAGGTATCAACCGGTACCCTCACCAACTGAGTTCAAAGATGCTTGACCGTGTTGGCAGCACCAGGATCTTTTTGAAACTCGACCTTTGCAGAGCCTATCACCATATTCGCATTAAGGAAGATCACAAGTACAAGACTGCTTTCCGAACCTGATACGGTAAGTTCGAGTACAATGTCATGCCATTCAGTCAGACTAATGGACTGGCTACATTGCATTCTTACCTCGACGATTGCCTACAGTATTACATTGACGACTTTGCCGTGTGTTATCTCGATGACATCCTGATCTACTGAACCGATCTGAAGGAGCACGACAAGTACGTACAGAAGGTACCACAATCACTGCTGGAGTTCAGCCTCGATTGCAAGGCAGAGATGTACCAATTTGGGATCTCAGAGATCGGCTTTCTCGGGTCCATCATCTCTACCGATGGTGTCAGCATGGAAATGGATCGAATCGCAATGATTGAGAATTGGCCAACTCCCAAGTCGGTAAGGGATGTCCAAGACCTTGACAGGTTCATGGACTTCTATCTGAGGTATATCCGAAAATATTCTATGGTGACCCTGTCACTCACGAAATTACTAACATCCAATGGGCAGAGCAAGAGCAGTAAGTCGAAACCATCAAATCGATTGCATCCTACCAGGTCGAAATGGAAACGTATTGGAGAAGCTGAGCTGCCTTTCTGGAAACTCGAAAAGGCCTTCACCGTAGCACCGATTTTGCAGTACTTCGACCCAGCCAATCCGATTATCCTCCAGATGGACGTGAGCAGCTTTCCGATTGCAGGCATCCTGAATCAGTATGATGGCTTCTGAACCCTTTGGCCATTCAATTGTTACTCTCGAAAATGTTCTCCGGCTGAGCAGAATTACAACACGTACAATCGAGAACTCCTCGCCATCGTCGAGACCTTCAAGCAATGGCGATACTCTCCAGAGCATACCCATCACAAAGTTCTTGTATCCTGTGACTACAAGAACCGTGAGTATTTCCAAATTTCCAAAGTGCTCTCATGGCAACAAGATAGGTGGTCGGAAATTCTCTTGGCATACGACTTCAGCATCGAACTCTTAAAAGGCACCAAAAACTCGGCCAACGGCCTCACTAGTGTTGGCAATAAACCGCCCGGAGTTCGTACCATTGATGAACCGATTTGGTCTGCGCGAACCGGATCCTTGCCAAGCCTTTCGCCTCAAACCCCACCATTTCGACCTACAACTGCGAACAAAAATAAGTAAGCGCGTTCTTGACCGATCGGCTTGAATTGTAGGGCATCTTGTAGCTAACTTCTCCCGCTACAAGATGCGCTACAAGTCGAGCGGATCGGACAAGTACTCGCTTACCTATTGTCAGTCTAGGATAGGTGGTTCGCGAACCGGTTCGGACAAACCTCGGAACTTCATCAAATCTCGGATCAAATCTGTATCAAACCCCACCTTGATTCGATCCGCAACGAACCGGTCTGCTTCATTGCCAACACTTGACCTCACTATGAGATAAGCTACGAGAAGCCTGTCGGGTGGCTCTTAGCGACCCTGATAATTAAACCTATGATGACCTCCTACGGGTGATTAAGAAGGTCTAGGCTACTATCCCATTGCCAGTCGATGTCTCAGGTAAGCTAGTCAATAACCCAATGGATACAGCCAAAGCCAAAGCCAAATACGATAATCAATGGAGTGTTGTCGCTAGAGCTCTGACTTACCAGGGGAGAATATATGTCCCTGCTAACAACACTCTCTACGCCAAAGTGATAAGTCTCTTTCATATCAACCCTGAGTCCGGTCACTTTGGAGCTCTTAAAACTGCTGAGCAAGTCTCTAGAGATTTCTTTTGGCCCGCAATAGATGGGTACATAAGGAAGTACATCAGCAGATGTGAAGTAAGACAATGAATCAAAGTACTGGGGTGTGCCCACCACGGAGTCAACATGCCATGGCCACCACCGTCACAATCCTGGAAAGGTATCACCATGGACTTCGTCGCAGATGTACTGGAATGGACCACGTCTGGATACACTAGTATCCTGGTTATCGTTGATCGACTGTCCACGATGGCGATCTACCTGTCCTGCAGAATGGCTATCGACTCACCGGAGCTGACCAGACTCTTCTTTGAGCATGTGATCTGCAAACGCGGTATCGCTGACAACATCATTACCCATCTGGGCACCCAATTCACAAGTCGGTTCTGGGTGAGAGTTTGCAGTCACATGAGTATGGATCACTTACTGTTGACTGCTTTTCATCCACAGATGGACGGCCTGATGGAGCGGCATTATCACACAATAGAGTAGTATGTCTGAGTCTTCTGCAACTATGAACAGGATAACTGGATAGAGCTCCTACCATTGACCGAATTCATGTACAACAACGCCATGCATGCTTCAACAAGGATGCCCCCCTTCTGTGCCAACTACAACTACCATCCGACGATGCAGTTTAAGACACTCAAGGACTTCAATCAAGTCTGCTTGATGTCGGAATCCGAAGTGGATACCTTGGCTGCCGGGCTGGAAGAGACACACCGTACCCTCTGGAAACACTAACTGGAAGCCCAAGCCCGCCAGACAAAGTACGCAGGTGGCAACAAATTGACGTTTGAGGTCGGAGATAAGGTCTGGCTCTTAACTCGGAACATCGAGATGATGAGAGCGTCAAAGAAGTTAGATTACAAGTGTGTGGAACCATACACTGTGAGTAAAGTCATGAATAAGAATACTTACAAATTAGACTTGCCAAAGATGATACATATACGCAACATGTTTCACATCTCCCTGCTTGATAAGTACTGGCCCCCTGCCATAAGCCAGCCGCCTTGGAAACCGCAACCGATAATTGTCGATGATACAAACAAGTGGGAGGTTGATTGTAATCTTGATTCCAAGCGATGCTACCGGAAGATCCACTACTACATTCAGTAGGCCAGCTACAACTACATACCCATGAGTTGGAAGCCGGTGGAGAATCTCGGGAATGATCAAGAACTAGTCCACGAGTTCCATCCGGAGCACCAAACGAAGACATTGCCATAATCGATGTCATCGCCGCAGAACGGTTCTGAGGTGGACTTGGAGGATCTCGAGTCAATTGGACGTTTCCTTCTCTTCTCTTCTCTTTCTTCTCTTCGTTTCTTATAGATCTCGGCCCGTATTAATTGCGTCGGCATAGGTATTACCATCGCCACTGGAGGTGGAGTTTCTCAGTGTACCGGATCCCCCGTGAGGCCACCAATATAGTACCAATCTGTCGTGGAACTTATGCAGACGTACGATGGCATACGCAGCTGATCCTGTTCTTCTTTATGTATAAATATGATGCAGCCCAGGAGGTCTACAGATAAAGAGGGGGATGATATAATGGTGGTGCCAGGTGCACTTGGCCTCATAAGTGCACTTGGCTCGCAGGCCCACTTGGCCTCGTATGTACACCTGTATCACAGATATATTTGGCTTCGTAAGTATACTTGGATCGCAAGCGCACTTGGCCTCGTAAGTACACTTGGCAATCGAGGCTGGGTATGTACCCTTCAGATAAAATCACCGCACAAAGTACATTTGATACGCTAGCGATTGTCTTACTTTCTTACCTTACAATTGAGATCTTTATCACTTACTCCCATTTGCAACCATATCCACACATATCCATCCATATGACGATGTATGTTCTTACAAAGAGAAATAAGCAAAGAAGTCGGATTCGTCTCATATTGTTAACGGACACATCTCTCTATACCTCATCAGAACTACAATTATGATTAACCCTTGGTATGACTCAATCATGGTTCCAATTATTATTCAACAAACTGACAATACCATATGAGACAACAATTACTACCCACTGTATGATACCGATTGTGATCATCACGGGTGTGATTCAATCCTGAAGTGAATTAATTCTCAATCGAAAATGAGCAGTCCTTCGTACATCGACAGAGTCATCTAATTTATAAGCCTGATGGACCTCTCCTTCATGTTATTCCAAGGCAGAATGAACATCTACTTAGTCTCATCCCTAGGTGGGATGACCCTCTACTCCGTCATATTCCTCAGTAGGATGGACATCTACATAGTTGTATTCCTAGATGGGATGGACATCTCTTTTGGATGTATCGTTCAGTGGAAATCAATTTGTTTCTAGTCTGAAGGAAATTTATATTTGCTGTACCTCAGATCAGAAATGTGCATTAATCTTGTGGTTTTGGGATTGCCATGATTAAAGAAGCCGGAATCCAGAAGACTTAAACTATTAGTTAATTGATAGCCTTGCGAATCCCAAGTGGACCATAGTCTCCCTAGATGGGATTCAATCATGATAGAACCCTGTATATGGAAATCAACGGAATCTTGTAGACAGGCCAAGGTAAACCTCGGGGTATTTGTTTCCTTTGAACAATCGTATTCGACGACCTTCTTGAGAGCAACGAGTGTAGCAATACATTCGCCCTGTAATCTGGAGAGTGTACCCTGCAACTGAGAGTAGTGTTGACAATGAACCGCCGGGGATTCGTACCATTGACAAATCGGTTCGGCTCGAACGAAGCGGATTCTTGCCAAGCCAATCTCCTCTAACCTCACCATTTTGGCCCACAACGTCAAACAAAAATGAGTAAGCGAATTCTTGTCCGATTGCCGAGATATTGGATGCTAATTGTAGCTGGGATCGAGCACTTTCGAACGCAGTAACAATCGAGGAATTCGGACAAGAACTCGCTTACTTATTCTTGTTCGAACTTCAATAGTTCGCGAATTGGTTTGTGACAAATCAGCTAAATTTGGCAAATCCCGGATTGAACCTGAACCGGATCCCTGGTCAGTTCGATCTGCCACGAACAGATCCGCTTCGTTACCAATACTTGCTGAGAGCATCATGGAGTGGAACCTGAGATGATAAACTCCGATGATGGATAGGCAAGCAGGGAGCAGTAGCAGTAGATGCGACAGAAGAGTAACATATTGATGGTGCTTGAATGACTATAACCGGCTTGCTGAGTCATGAAGGGAGTACTGGACGGTGGAGGTTTTCATCAAAGATAACTGGTTATGATAGGGGTATCTGGTTTGCGCAATATTTACCACTCTACCTTTTTCATTTATCACATTGGTCAATCCAAGTGGAATAGGAATGTAGTTGAATATTGTACACTGACCGACATAGCGGAGATGATGGATATGTACCGATAGCGCAACCGGATATCCGGAATGACAGATGTACTGATTGTACAGACGGAGGTCAGACGAATAGACTACAAGAATCACGAGCTGAGAATAGAAGCTCATAGAAGTGATGATTGATGAAATATCAACAAGATGTCAATGCGTGATATCTCGAAATTCCCACATGGATTCAGACCGGAATGGGCTAATCATTGATTTTGTGATTTGTGCTGAGATGACCAAATTACAGACTGATTCTATTCCGTGAGAATCGGTTAATTGATTAACTGATTGGTATCTGGATGGCTGGATCATCAAGTCTGAATGATTTCCTTCTCATCAGATCATTGATTGGAAAGATTCTAAGCCTTATAGTGCATATTGATCCTGAATGTGGAGTGATTTCGTGTCTGGGAAGCCAGATCATCAAGGGATTTCAATTAACCTTTGGCCTGATTGACTGAATCTTGTATTTTGATTTTGATATATAAATGGGTTTTACACATCACGATATGATACATTTCAGATCTTGGAAATACGATTCCAGTAACTGTTTGCCACATACAACATGAGAGATGATGAGAACCCACTGACTAAATATCAACTGAATGCAAATGGCATGTTCGGAATCAAATGACTGGAAACAAATAGTTGAATTGGGTCACAATTAGCCTACATGAAAGAAAGGCAATACACAATATTACGTTCGAGACGCTACTGCTTTTTTTTATGAAATACTTGTTTCATAAGAACTTCTGCCAAGACATGAAATCAAATGCAGATTTAGAAGTACGAAGCCACATTGGCAATCGAAAGCATCATATCAATGAGAAGATCGATGCGAACAGGTAATGATCGACACAGTATTTACCGGCCACATTGATTGGTCGAAGCTATACTAACCTTAAAAGAGGGCAATAATGATTATGGAATCTGAGAAACTGCTACAACAACGAAATCCGTATCAGAAGTGCTTGAACGATTACTCATGATGCTGCAGATATTCAGTGTACTTGACCTCATAAGTGCACTTCGCTGATAAAATTACTTGGTCTTATGAGTATACTTGGCTCGCAGATGCACTTCACCTCGTGAGATCAGTTGATTCTCAGGTGTTGTAGAAGTCAATGAGATCTTGTCAGTACAGCCCAATTATGAGATCGGCTATGAGAAACCTGTTGGACAGCTCTTAGCGATCCTGACAGTTGAATCCAACAATGACCTCCTTATATCGGCAATCAAGAAGGCTCAGATTTCTAACTCATTGGTGTTTGACTTCTCGACTATGCTAGTCGATAACCCAATGGCCACAATCGAAGTCAAAGCTAAAGCTGAAAATGAGAACCAATGGGGTGTCATTGCTGGAGCTCAGACGTTTGAAGGGAGAATATATTTCTCTGTAGAGATACTCTCCACGGTAAAGTGATAAGTCTCTTTCATAACTACCTAGAGTCCGATCACATTTGATCTCCTCAAAATGCTGAGTTTATCTCTAGGGATTTCTATTAATCTACAACGAATACGTACATAAGGAAGTATATCAGCAGCTGTAAAGCATGGGATCGAATCAAGGTACTGCGAAATATCCATCACAGAGTCAACATGCCACTGCCACATATGTTATTATCAGAAAAAGTATCACCGTAGACTTTGTCACAGAATTGTCAGAATCGACTGCGTTCTGATAAATGGGAATCTTAGTCATCGTTGATCAGTTGACAACAATGGCGACCAATCCACTCAACAGACTTATCAGAGCCTGCCAAATCAGCTATCATGATATCAAGCTTCACGAATACAAACCGGCAGACATCCGTATTAGACATATGAGAAGACTATCGCATTGGAGCTTCATAGCCAAGTATGTGAAAGTACCTGATTACATGGTAACTATTATCTTGTACGAGGGGTCACTCACGAAGTAGATATATCAATGAATGAATATGCTCAGCAATTGGCCTTGACTGAACGAAGCGATGACGAGAATCGATTTAGATCAATACAGATAGTGGTGATTGACCATATCAGTCCTGATTTCAGGGTGAACACTATACAGCTAGGCTCGGAAGGACATGGATTGTGCAAACCCATTATTTTCATGTATTCAGAAGTCGAAGGCATGCAAATCAGAGAATTCATGCCTTGATGCATCTGGAGCAGAAGCATATTTGGTTATTTTGAAAGTAAGATCCCATGATATACTTACGAGTAACATAAGGCAATTCGAATGAGCATATTCGAATACATGTCTACATATCAATGCAATTGAGGGCTGAACCTGGACGAAACAAGTCACGCAATCTGAATTAGAATATCTATGGAAAGTCAAATCCCAATAACTGATATACAAGTCAATCTGGAAGCAATCGGTGAGATGCATATCAATGCCGAGAGCGTAGGCTATCGCTGATCAGTTCTGTGATATGCTTTGATATATGAAAGTACAGAGATATGGACTTGTAGAAATCATACGAATCTGAGAGCTCTCAAGAGCAGCAGCTATGTCCAAGTTAAGTACAACATGCAATTATGCTAGTTGACGGCTACAGAGATGTGATACCAGCGGTGATGACCTTACCCCTCAGATGACATTCATGAATACATTCAATGAAAGAAATTGTGTATAAATGATTGATCAATTAGGTAGAAGTGAAAGGCACCACCAATTCGAGCATCATCAAGCCAATACAATGGAGATCAATTGCTTAGATCCGGAGGTGGACCTGGAGGAATCAGGATCAATTGGGTATTTTCTTCTTGCTAGTAACTTCTTTTCTTCTCTTCATTTCCTATGAATCTCGGCCTGGTATATATGGTATCAGTACCGATCGTATCACCTGCCACTGGAGGTGGATTTTCCCATGTGCCGAAACAGCTGTGAGTCCACTATAAGGGTACCGATCCATCGTGCAACTTATGATGACGTACGAAGGCTTATACAGCTTGTTCTGTCTTGTTTGTTATATATATATGTTGCAGCCCAGTAGGTCTGCAGATAAATAGGGGGATGATATAATGTCGATGCCAGGTACGCTTGGCCTCATAAGTATACTTGACCTTGCAAGTACGTTTGGCTTCATAAGTGCACTTGGTCTTACTAGTACATATGGCCTCCCAGATACACTTGGTCTCAGAAATGCACTTGGCTCACAGGTGCACTTGGCTGCTGAGGGAGGGTAACCATCCTTCTTATATAATCACCTTGCAAAGTGCTTGTTGCATGCTAGCGATTATCATACTCTCTTACCTTCATACTTACTTACTTTCTTGCTTATATTACACTACAATTGATATCATTGTTATCACTTGTTCCATTTTGAACATTATCTACACATATCTATTCTTACAAGGATGTACATCTTTACAGTTTCCTGAAAGAAGGTATATTAAAGATAGAATACAATGAGCAGTATCTGAACTCAATTTTCCTTTGAAACCTTGACCTTATAAGGTATTGAAAATAGCTACTCTGATATTCAGCTTAGGAGGGATCATGGTGTCAAATATACACTTCTAAGTATTGTTGCGATAATACAGAATGCAATATTTACAATGAGAAATATACTGACACCTGGTGGCAGGATAAGAAAGCAATAAAGAATGAATCAATATAATCATTGCAGTACTCACAATTGTTTAGACAATACTCTACATTGAATATATAGTAGTTCTAATGATCTTTATATCCAACGTAATCTATGTCATCGGAATGTTTAGTTACAAGATATTATTACACATATATTTGATGTTCAACAATCCATCTGCAGCTGCTTATATGAAGCATATAATGTACAATATATTGTTACTTACTCTTTTATCCATTCTCATTAAGATGTGCAATCTTGCCTTCAAAAT
This sequence comes from Wilcoxina mikolae CBS 423.85, assembly GCA_014904905.1. NCBI lineage: Eukaryota > Fungi > Ascomycota > Pezizomycetes > Pezizales > Pyronemataceae > Wilcoxina > Wilcoxina mikolae. Next base: position 406,496 of record MU122132.1, read on the forward strand.
AAGAGAAACTCTAAGAGATCATAATCACAAGATATTTCAGAATGTACTATGATATGTCATTCAGCCTTTAATTGATACTGACTGTTGCAATTTCTATGCTCAATGTATCAATGGTGGAATCAACAACTATATAGAATGGTGTCAGAATGGATATCTAATTATCTGAAGTACTGTAAGCTCTACAATATCAACAATGTGATATGCTACTGATATGAGTGCCCACAGATAGCAGGTAACATTAACTACCACAAAGATAAGTATTCAAAGAATTCATATATGATAATGGGTATCGTAAATTGTCAGGTATAAATAAATTCCAGAGTAATATAGAACTCAAGTACAATAATATCAACAATAGATTCAATAGCTTCTGATGTTATAATTGTATCACAAGTGATAATTTCAAGTAAGATCCGATCTATACCATACAAATCGGAATGTTGTAATACCTCTTGATATCACTTCATTAGGAAAATAAATGTTTACAACTTGTTTCATTGGCCACTCTTAGATAAATATCAAACGGTCAGTCCAGTTAAGTTTCCGTATTTATACCAATCACAATTGTATGCATATATGAAATACGCAGAATATATGTTTCGTTCAACTTCTATTGTCAGTTATACAATATCTTTCATAATTGTAAACTTGCTTTAAATCAATCTGCAACATTAGGTGAAAATTGATATTATTTTAAGGTACACTCAACTGTTATTAAATCTATCATATTACTTGGACCGACAGGTGACAGAGCAAATAATATGGTATACTACGTATATACATCACTTTCAGATAGGCTAAAGACATGAGGACTTAATTTGAATTTCAATTGTTGGAATTCCTGGGTATACAGTCCATTTGTAAGTTGAGTGAACTGAGTGTACAATAAGCGAATCTTTGTTTTTCCGATACTTCACAATCTTCTCAAGCAGCATAAGTAGATTTAAATATTCCATAATATCTTTCTTTGATACGTACATATCTTTACATGAACAAGCTATTAGGTACATATAGAGGTATTGTGGTGGAATAGAAGATAAATCATGACGATAATATGCTTCTATATGTAATTTGTGCAGAATATTCTACCTAATCTAAGCTACTCTTAGTGCTATATTTTCAACTATACAATTGAGTTCTCTGACTCTTAATAAGTTATATTGTTATTGTCAGTATGACTCTTGCAATGCAGAAATGGTAAACCTTATTGACAATTCTCTATATCCCTTCAACAATTGTAACGTTGTATTTTGCCAGTTCGTTTTGGAAACAGGTTTTGCAGAAGATGTGAAAGAGACAGATCGATAATTGTTGGTAGAAAGGGATAGGAATTGATTTCAGAGACCAATAGAGATATAACAGCTATATTGTGAGAGTGCACTTGCAATGTCGAGTAAGAAAATATTGTTGTTGAGATAATCAATCATATTGAAGACAGTTGTGATTTGCAGTTGATTTGGATCCATCTCATACAGTATTTCAAGGCAGATAAAGAGTTGCAGAGTATTTAAGCAGTAGTTCATGCAGATTGGTCAAAGTTCTCATAGATAGACAATGAAGGATAGATTTGATGCTTCAAATAATGATAGTGATTACTACAATCTGATGATGAATGTCTACCTTTACTGTGACATGCCATCTGAAAGGCTAATCCAAATACACACAATTATAACTTAGCTTCTATATGTACTACTGATACTACTATTTATATATAGTTCAGAGTAGTGATATTATACCTATTGAAGTTAATTTATCTTCAGCAGTACAAAGAAAAGGTAATAACCAACAACCTTTCAGGCCACCATAAAAAGATCAATATTAGTGAGCAATATATATTTTTTGAAAGATCGAAAAATAAGATCTGTTTCTACTGGGCCCTACTGAGATCACTCTGGTGTACCTAGCAGTACCAATAAACTTTATATTGTTTTACCTACAGTCTCCAAATACGTTAGTCAAATTAAATCTACAAGTGAAGGTCTGATACTAAATTAACATTGACAGGAATTATGTATAATTCATCTTTCTATTACCTTGCAGTCAGCTATTTATGATATCTTCAATATCCATCAATCAGTTGTGGAAAACAATTGATGTTAGTCAATGTTTTGATATTTTCTTATTCAGTTACTAACAATATTCAGGTGATCGTGAATAGTGAACAGGGAGATCAACGCGGAGCAGATTGTAAATAATATTTCTATATATTACTTTATGATCGGACTAGAATAGAAAGACATAAAATGACTGTTTGTTTTGGATATTTCTAGCCAAAACGATTCTCTGTGTATACAGGTACAGTACAGTATACTGCAGTGAGCCAAGTGAGGTGTAGCATGTTCAGTACCCACTGACAATTTCTCATGATGTCTACAACCAATTGATTCTTACATATCAAAAGATTATGGTCCATTCAGATGATCTCCTATGCAGTACTACTGCTATATACCTTTGATTGAAGTTCGAATGACATGAACTACATGGCAAGCACATCGACAAGAAGCTGAGCAATACAACAAACCAATGATAATATACTGTTCAATGATATGATGACTCTGTATATGTTCAGACTTCAAAGAAAAAGGACGAGCAGTAGCTGCTTATGAATATATTTCATACATATGTACTATACTAGACACTATATCTATTTTAACTTAATCTTATCTATCTGAATTGCAATAATAGATTGTGGTTAACATATTTTCAAGTGTGAAAGCATGCCAATAGAGAGATACCTGAATATATATTGCAGGCAGTTAAGATAGGAAAACCATCTTCAGGAGAAGTAAATACAGTTAGTTGTACTAAATATATTGTGAGTGTAGAATATTTGACCTCAGAGGAAACAATAGTATCAAAGTCAGAGAATAAGAGATTTATAGTTAATAGTGATATAGATCCTATATCCTGAAATAATGTATACTATATGTGGGACCACAAGTTGCGAAGATCATTTAAAAGGGTATTATTGATATTCAGAACTGTAAACAGTCTTTATGGACTTTACATTTTACACCATACCATGTTATTGATAGACTGTGAAGAAATATATACTGTTTCTAACATCTGCATTACAATATGCAAAACTATTTGGTAACTGAATATCAGATACCAAACAATATCAGGTACTGCATAAAGAATATGTGGGATTAACTATCAGAGGTCAATAGGTTGTATGGGATTCAACTATATTCAGTAAATTATTTTGATTTTGCTAAGTACAGTAATCTCTGTTTGAGATATTATACCATTGCCAAATGATATGGTATCTGCACCATTATCATGATGGATTTACCAGGTACATAACATGAATCAAGGAGCAAGAAAAAAATCAGAACATACAAATCTTTTCCTGATATGGAGATTATAACTGCAGTTGGAGCTTGAGCAGTTGAAGATTATACTCTTCCAATTCAGATTGTGGAATCCTTCAAGGAAGTGGTAGTGATAATAAATGATTCTGAGTAGAAAGCTGGAAAGCTGGAAACTTTCAATTAATCCAAATCTCTCTTTCCTCTGGAAGAGGTATATATTATTGTACACGACCTCAACCGTGACTGTCATTGGTAGTACCATCAGAATCTGTAAAAAGTACAACCATAAAGGATAAGATGAATCTGCCACTTGTTATAAAGGGAGATAAGAATGATCCCAAGGAATCCTACTAACAAAGTAGCTGAGTGGATGAACAGTATCTAGCCTGAAGGAAGTTGGACTGTCATATTACTGATCATCAGATCCTGAGGATTGGAAGAACTATGGATGATATTGCTTTGATATAATACAATAACTGCAATAATCAGATGATGAACATTTATCTAATTCCAATTTGGCCTCCAGTAATCAGCAGAATATAGCACCACTTTATTTAATTGTATATATAACAATTAAATCTGAAAACAATGGTTGGAAGGATATGTACTTGAGATATTGAGGATTATCTAATAAAGATATAAATCTCCAACTGCAGACTATACTTTATCAGAATGGCCTGGTGACAGATCCTTTGAAATAGCTTCAATGAGTAAATCAATGAATAACTATACACTGCAGGAACCAAACTAGATGGAGGTACTAAATTCAAACAATTGATTCAGTGGATTTGTACATCATATTAAGAAACCTAGCAAGAAGAGAATACACATCATGATGATGATGATCAGAAGTCCAACAATAATAAGTTGAGCAACAAACCTAACTGTGATGGGAGTAATCTAAAAATAGAATTCTGACAAAAACCTATATATGGTTTGCTTCAAACTCCAAATAGAGAATTAGGAACGAACTACTCTCAAGACAAATCACTATACGTAACAAAAACCAATTCTTCAATTGTTACTACAGGCAAGAGCTGCATATTACAAGTGCAAATGCAATGGTTTCCATGACTATCGATGGATATTGTACAAGAATACTATAAAGGAATCTTTCAGAAAGAATATGGGAAACCAGTCAACGGAATCTACTTCAATACCTGAACTAACAAGCTCTGTTCCAAAAGTCAAACCAAGACCAATTGACAGATATGATAATATTTTGTAGAGTAGACTTAGTCCTATAATAGCTTCCTAAAGTTGAATGAAATGGAATAGAAATTGACATTGGAGAATCATAGGTTTCTTTTACCTTTCTTTATTCAGGATTATTGGATTAGGTTGTGGTTAATATTAGCAGTCTGTACTTTTTTCTTAAGATGTATTGTTCTATAGATTTATTTGTGGAATGTATATCAATGATTTGGAGTTGTTTTTCAATTCGAATAGATATTCTTTCAATTGTTAGAACAAAAGGTGCTGAGGAGAGTTCAGTACTGGAAATATACTGGTCAAATGATACCCACAAGTAATATATAATGTCAATCATATTCCTAAATAAACTTATATATCTTTAAAATCATATTAGATTCCATGATCCATTATGACTGGAACTGAATAGAAATCCAGTTCCACATGGTTTCTAAATCATCGAAATGCTAGGCTACTACTCCTCATAATTGATGTTCTATCAACAGAATACTACAATTACCTTAAAAATCAAAAGAGGTACAAAGGTCCATTATAGAAATATATATCAGATTAGAGATAAGCAGTATATTCATGCAAGAGATTTGTTGGACACAGAATGTGATTCACATATAATATCCAATCAGTAGACTGAGCGAAACAGAATACCTATAGTCGCTTGGTCTGTTGCAAATTTTAATAACATAGTAGTTGAAGATGTGTGGTGGCAGCATACTATCCTGGTTACTTCAAGGTATACAAATCACTATACCAAAGTGAGTGTTGAAATTAAACCTATTCAATCCTCATGAAATATTATATGACTATATTGATCAAGTCACCACTATAGAGCTTTATACAGTATCACCAAGAATAATAACAGGTATCAGTTTATATATAAAGACTCTCAACAATAGTGTACCAGAGAAGCAATATTGTTATTTTTGATTATATATATTTAATTTGTTGTACAGTTCAGTCCAGGTCCTAGGTATGTGGAAATCATTGGCTCAATTCTTGTGAATATATCTTGTCCATTGGAAATTAATTGGATAGTACAAATCTGATAGCAGTTCAGAAACTAACAGTCAGTCTATATTGATAAGTCAGTCAATAAACTCCATCCACATTGTACTCTTGATTATGAAAGCAATGTTTATAATGGGAAACAATTTTCTTAGAGTTGTATTTGTGTTCTTTCAGTGAATAAGATTTTGATCTACAAGAAATATTTTAAAGAAATATTGGATACTTGAAGGATGTATCCAAACTGGTTATCAGTAGCAGTGCCTATACTCTTTATTTCAAAACAATATGGATTTGGACTGCAGTTCTCTTTCAATTATGAAGAATTGATTTGTATTTCAATCACAAATCAGTTTCCTTTCAAGTTGCACCTCAGAAGAAAGCCCAGAGATAGTGTTAATCGTTCAAAAATAATGTTAAATTAAATATTAAGGCTTATTGTGATCTCATGAGAATTAAGTCTAGGGTCAAAGGGAAGAAAGTATATTACATGATGTATTGAAAATTCAAATACATTATAATACCATATAGTATTGCAAATACATCAGCTACATTCCAAAATATGAAGAATAAGATCTTATCAAAACTAATTATATATGACATTGTGGTATACATATGTAACATCATCATTTATACTGCCTATATGGAAGATCACTTATACATAACAAATAAATTACTTTATCATTGGCAAGAATGCAACTGAACTATTACACATGATAGGTGTATGTCATATCTGACGTTTATAGAGGTCTTATATTATATTATTTCAGGGTATAGTATCAGTATATCCAACGATAAAAGTTATACAAGTTTTAAACAGGATACTCTACAGTCTATCAACGATACACAATCATTTCTTGATTTTACTTCCACTACTATCAATTCATTGAAGAGTTCTCTACAATCCACTTGCTACTATATTTCACCTTCAGTATACAACAGTATCTTAGCAGTGATACACTCAATCACTAGACCGCCAGATGACTTGATCAGGATAGCTCAACGTCCCATGTACCATCCCTGCACATTATCAGATATGCACAAGATATCACTCACTCACTCAACACAACCAATGAAAGTAGATGATTATTTAGACAGTCAGGTATATATCTGATAAGGAGCTGAAAGTTGATACTGGCTTGATACTGTGCGAGTGTATACTACTGAATGGTTGCTGTCAGATGAAAAGCTATAGATAAGAGAGAATCTAAGATTGTATCAGAGCATATAAAGTTCAGAATGATCATACATATATAGAGTTTTACAACGATACACCTTACGATAGAAATGATTTTATTGGTCTGCAAGTTCAGTGATCATAAGGATATATCAGTCTGAACCATACAAGTTCGAACTGTTGGTATCAGTAGGGAATCTATACTGCCAAGCAGAAGAACTTAGTAGAAAGGTACAGAGGATCATGTAGATAGTGGGAGAAGGGTTATCAAAGCAAGAGTATTAGTGTAATTAATTCTTAGGTAGAGGAACTCGGGAGAAAAGAATAGATAGAAGTAATTGTTAGAGCTAGAGAAGAAAGGTTTAAAGACTTCTGGAATCTCAGAGGATAGAAGAACAACTCTCCTGCCAAGAAAAACAAGCCTTAACAATATACAGTTGGAAAGTCAATCATTATTTTCTTGAATCTTATTATTTAGTGACTTTCACATTATCAGGAAATCTTTATATCTTTCAATGCAAGTAAGTGCTGAAAAGAATTAATGTTCGTACATGTGCTGCTAAATCTGGAGTGATCTTAATGGTGTTAAATTATATTGTTAACAAAGTAATACTTCTGTTGGAGCTATCTTTCTACCCTCCAAAGGGATCAAGGGTTCTTGATACTTCACCCATTAAATGTACTACTTCATGCCGGATATTAGCTGTAATATATGTGAGGGAGAGTATCGATATGACAGTTCATACTTCGAGTTTTTCACACCAACTACTGGTGAAGAGATTCTCTCCCCAAAGAAAGGTATTACTACATGTTTGTACAAGGAGAGTACTACATCCAGTTGGCATTTGCTGTCATTATTCAAAAATCGAAAGAAAATGATCTTGTTCTACAAACACCTCTATAGTTAGCAGTCTCTTGCATATCTCTAAATTGTTACTCCATTCGCCCTGATAGGATCTGCTATTCTGCCAGACCTATTGATACCAAATGGTCTTTGTTACTCTTCAGATTACAAATTCTTTGTCCACTAACTTCAGGAATCAGGAGCACAGAGAATTATAAAGTGAAATATTGACCTTGTCCTATTTTTTGGAAGTTAGAAGGTTTAGAAGGATTTCTTCAATGACAGATTTGAATCATACTTTAAGCAATCACTAATGCAGAGTCAAATACCATGATGGGGATAGCTGTAATATTGGTATGCAGGAAGACTATATCAATAGTGGTGGGAGACAGGGAAAAGGGAGTGGTCGGTTTTAAGCGTATAAGTTGAAATTGTATCTCAGAGTAGGTAGTATTATTGATGAACAATATTGGAATACAATTGAATCAAAATGATGCATTAATTTTATCCATACAAATAAATAACTTTTAACTCAGCAACGTTCAGACCAAGTTGGTAGAGACATATGAAGACTTTATATCCAGACAAAATCACATTTATGATACTGTAGTAGCAGAAGTTGATAGCCTACAGAGGGCAAAAATCGAAAGATACACAGTTATTATTATCCAGTTCCAAATATCTGAGGTCAATATTAGCACTCCATTTATTATAATGAAAGCTCAATCCTGACATAAAGCAAACGAAATACTATACCAGATACTTGGAAAACAATATGCTGTTCTGAATTAGCATGGTCCACTTTCTCCAGTATACTGGACAAGTGGAAAAGTACCCAAGAAAGACTTGCTCTCCAAGCTCACAATCAATTGGAAGAACTTAGCAGTGTCAAACAACAATCCAATAAGCTGTCAAGAAAATAAGTTAACTCCAGAGGTGGGCGAACATGGAGTCTAAAAGGGTCAGTAAACTTACTGAAAAGGCTGATAGTAAAAAGAAGCAAAAATAGAGTGATATAAGGCACATACAAAAACATATGGTAACATTATTTTCGGAATTCATTAGGACTCTTGTAATAAAACTTTTGAACAAAAACATTAAGTAGTCTATCAAGTCCCTAGTATTATCAGACTTTGATGAGCAAGAAGGAGATAACAAAGCAAGTGATGAAAGGTTCTAATTTTGTTACTTTATAGAGAGATAGAGAGAAGTCTGTTGGATCAGAAATGCCCTTACTCCAGACCCTGAAGAAATACCACCACCAGGAAGTTGTGATTCTGAACCATAATTCTCTGACTCTGACGGTGATAAACGGGGTTGAGGTACAGAGGATAGTAGAAGAGGTGGTGGGAAAGAAGACAATGGTAGAGGATGAGGTGACAGGAGTCAAGGAAAGCATACAGGAAATTTTCACCCAAGTCAAATTCCCCTACCTCCACCTGGCATTACCAATATTAGTATGTTACTATCTAAATCTGCTGCACTATTGTAGTCCTCCTATAAGGAAAAATGGACATGCGTTAAAATTCAAAGAGGACAAAAAGTATACTCAGGAATTATAATGAAGGTAGATCGACTTCGTAGAAGGTTATCTGCAATTCCATCACAACAAATTCCATGATAATATCAATAACATCATCTGTATAGGTAGGTTCATAGAGTATAAGGAATAGGGGGAAATGTCAATTGAGAAGAAAATATGTGGAAGTTCTCTCAGGTTTACAATTGAAATTCATTTATAAGTACTATGAAAGAGAGGTTAATCTATAAGCAAGTGGAAGAGAAGTACCTGTATGAGATGAACGATCTGAAGTATACTGGTCATATTGAAAATTACCTAACGAAAATATAAATCCTCAACTTCTGAGTATCCTTTAGCAGAACCTCCTACATCTATTTCCTTAAGCAAGGAATGCAAGAGAACATCCTTGATCAAATATCAACAGCTGATGTACCGCCCTTTGATGATACTACCTTGATCAAACAAATGAGCCCAGTAGATATATAATATAAAGATCAATTAGCGGAAAAGAATAGGTTTCATCAGAACTGTGATAACATCCAAGGTAAGAATGAAAATATCTGGAAAAGAGAGGAGCACCAGGAGATGGATACAAATTAAGAAAAGAATTAAGAGAAGGTTAAAGATTGTAATCCTAAGAAATCTCAAAACGAGAAGAAGAGTCCAAAGCTGTTAAGGGAATTCCTGAATGTCTGCATTAAGTAGGATTGAAATGTAAGAAGGACCATATACAATGAGTACTAGCGAGATGGTTTCTCTGATCACATTATATAGTACTTTTGATAGAATCCCAACAAGGCCTTGTCAGCAACAAGAACAAGAAACTCAAAGACAAGGAGCAGGTTTCAAAGCTGGAAACCACAGCCTCCCATTCAAAAGTAAGGCCAAGGAGCTTGGCGGAATGAATCATGATATCTGCAACTCATATACCCTCAAGGAGGTTGTATGAAGTAGATTCTGATGGTGTCGGAATTGATCATTGAGAGATACCAGGTACCTAATATCATTTTCTAGGTTAAGGATTGTAATCGTTCCTTATGGGTACAGATATCCACAAATTGTTTCTGTATAGATTTCAAAAATTGAATTACAAACTTGCTTTTTGGAAAATGGGTGTCCGAGAATGAGTTCAATACTCGAAATATGCAGATCAACAGCATCCAAGTTTTATTTAAAAATACAACTAGTCTGACAAATCTCTTCAATTAAACCTGTTTAAATATTTACTATTTATGATTTGTTGTACCCAGAGGTATATTTAGAGGCAGTATACTAAAACTATACACTACAAAAATGTAAAGCTATCTCAGATTGCAATCAGCTAATGCTCAAGAAAATAAAACAGGTATCCCCTGAACATGAAACATGAAATGACTCACAATTCTTATTTACATCAGCTTTAGAGACAAAAAGAATATCCCTGTAATGATTCTCTTTGATACTGGTAGGACATACCTATGATATCAGACCAGTGGACAGAGTATATCAGTGAACCTATAGTGACTTGAAAGTAAATTAAGTGTGAATAAAACTTCAATTGTAGAAGCGACTTGCTGGAAGTACCTCTTCCTAGGTTCATTGCACAATAAAAATCATTATACTAAAGAAATCTTCGAAATTGAACCTCATAAGTATTCTACATTAGTTAACTTATGTTACTAGTTAATCATTAAATATGAATTTGTACAAGAGATTACAAAAGATATTGACAAACTCCAGTTAACGAATAAACATTGCCAACAGCACCATATATAAGCAACAGTATTTGTATTCTCTATTGAATATTATGAGTTCATCTTGAAATCCTAAACATATCCTAAGTGGTTGATAATTATTGGCTAAATGTGTGGGAAAAACAATAGTGAAATGCAAATTGATTGGATCAAACAGATTGTATAAGAGTATAGAGAATACCAACTAATCTATAATTATGATGTAGACAATGTTCTCACACCACATCATTACTTTGATCATTTAATTGATTTACAAGATAGAAACCAACCTCTATGAACCTCCATCTACACTCTCTCTGAAGAAGAGCTTCAAATCATAAGGGAGTAGCTAAAGAAAATGTTAGAATCTGACAAGATTCGTCCAAATATGTCACCAGCAGGTAAATCCACAGTCTTTAGTCCAAAATTACAAAATTATTGGCTATCATTATGGGTGAACAATAGAGGACTGACCTGTATTATAATCATGAATCAGTATTCTTTACCATTCATGCACAATCTTAGAGAATTGAATAACAGTTCAATAATGTTTACAATACTTGATATAGAGACTCAGAATAATCTATAAAAGATAAAACCAGAAGGTACAATTTTGTATAAGATATAGAACTTTGAATACCTGGTGATACATGTTGGCAGAACAAATATGTCAGCTACTTTGCAAGATATGATAAACAAGATCGTACAATTTAGTATTGGCAACAAAGTGGGTCAGTCCATAGTAGATCAAACCGTGCAAGTGTTTGCTTCAGATCCAATGTACAGTCCAACTCCAATCTCAAACCGAATCCCACAAGTGCGAAATCACATAAGTAAGCGATTGCTTATCCAATCGGCATGATTTTCAGTTTGTCTGATAGCACTTGAAGTTAGCTACAAGATAAACTACTTTCACACCTCACAAGTTGTACATCACCAAAGGTCATCGGAGCGGAGTCACCTATGATCACTTGACAATAGCCGTATCGGGATAGTACAAGTGCCATCCCTGCACGTCATCAAAACTACACAGAATATCACTCCCATCAAACGAAATCAGATGAGCTGTCATACAGTCAACCACATCACTGATAAGGAGTTTAAGGTGGTTATTGGGACAATGTTCTGCCAGCTCATGCCATCGATAATGCGAAGGCAGTTAAGAGGCTGTAGATACGAATGCACGTGTGTTTGCAATGTAGCTGATGAAACCTCTTATATCTCTCATGATCGAAAGTGTACCATTCGTCTGGAAGCGAAGAAATCGAAAAGACACGATAGGTCCGGACCACAGAAGTCCGAAGGACCAATATCAGTAGGGGTTCTATTCGTCTGAGTTAGAGATCTGAGCGGAAAGATGCGGAAGGTCCAACAGTGTGTTGAAGAGCAGGAAGGGTATTGGTGCAAAAGGAAGGTTAGATAGAGGAGCTCATGAGAAATGTGTAGATAGAAGTAATTGTTAGAGCCAGAGGATAGAGGTAAAAAGACTTCTAGAATCTTCGAGGGTAGAAGGGCAAGCTTCTTGACAAGGAGAACAAGCCTTAACAATATACGCATTGAAAAGCCAAATATCTTTGTCTTGAATCTTTATCTTTAGTGACTTTCACATCCTGGACGAATCTTTATAACTTCCATCGCAAGCAAGTCCTGAAAGCAGTAAGGATACTACTTCTACTGTGTAAGAACGTACGTCCTCGTATGGGTGGATATGTGTAGATACGGTTGCAAACGGGAATAAGTAATATAGATATCAATTGTAGGTAAGATAATCACTAGCATGCCAAAAGCACTTCGCGAGGTAATTATATATGAAGGGCGGTTACCCGGCCTAGGCAGCCAAGTGCGCTTGAGAGCCAAGTGCGCTTGAGAGCCAAGTGCGCTTGAGAGCCAAGTGCGCTTGAGAGCCAAGTGCGCTTGAGAGCCAAGTGCGCTTGAGAGTCAAGTGCACTTGAGAGCCAGGTGCACCTGGCACCACCATTACATACTGGTACACCTGAAGTGACACTTTCGGTATTGCAACTACAAATGGAGCTGAGCAGACGAGGACTACATTACTTGTTGTTGTTCGCAATTATAGGTCAATATAGTGGAGTTTGAGGTGAATGTTTTTGCAAGGATTCAATTTGAAAATATAACAAAACTTCAACGGTTCGTTGCCAACACTACCTATAACAACATATAGATTCCTGAGTAGCTGTCTAAATAGAAGATATTATAATTCATTCAGAGTCAGAAGAGGAATATATTAGACTAGTGAAAGAGGTTTTCAGTAGATTACAATCAAACAACTTGGCTATCGCTCTAAGCAAAGGTGACTGACACCAAAACAAAGTGGAGTTGTTAATATATATTATTGCAGAAGATAGTATCTGCATGTTTGAGAATAAGATCGATACCATCATATCTTGAAAATAAGTACAGTTTGTCAAGGACACATAGTCATTCATAAAATTTCCAATTTCTACTAAAGATTTATTGAAGGTTTTTCAAATATATGCAAACCCATGATAGATATAACAAATGAAACTGGAAAGAGGTCCCAATGGAAAACTGAGTATGAAACAACCTTTGATACACTCAAGAGGAGATTCACCAATGTACCTATTCTGAGACACTTCCAGCCAATTAGGCCAATAGTAATTGAACTGATGGCAGTGATATCATAGTTGTGCAGTTCTCTTTCATGTTATTGTTGAACAATTATGCTCTGTCGTATACCATGTTCAAAAGATTGGCAAGGCTGTGATCAATTATAACATCCATGATGAAGAGATGCAAGGAATTGTCTATCCTGTCACGGAATGTAGAAGATACTTTGACAGAGCTATCCATATAATATGTATCTCAGAGATCTTGAGAATCTCGAGTATTTCACAATGGAGAAGATCCTGAATCAAAGACAGACCACTGGATACAAGGACTGGCAGGTTATAATTGTAATATATTGTATAGACCAGGAAGTACAAATGGAAAACCACATGTATTATCTAGGTCAATCTGAGTAGCACCCTAACAAAGAGGGAGCTTGTATCGAATAAAAGGAAATCTAACTTACTCATTCCATTCTTCACTCTGATGAATTTGTATCAACAGCAGGGAAATTATTGCAACTATCAACTGGATGGCTATAACATGATCAGATTGTAATCTTCTCTACAAAGCTGAGATCGACCTCAGCAAGTAGGTTAGAGTCAAATCTATTAGGGGAAGTCCTGAAAGCAGTGAAGAAGGATGTCAAATGGCAACAAAAGTATGTAAGAGCTATGAAAGTCAATTCAAGGTCTTTTTCATTTTTCGAAATTGAAATTCTGTTCTTTAAAGGCAGGTTCTAGATTCTGGATAATTCGTCATTGAATAAGCAAATATTGAAGTCAGAATATGATTTAAAAGAAACAGGAAATATGCGACACGATTTTACTATCGAGCTAGTTGGACAAAACCTCTTTTGGCTAAAGATGGAAGAATAGATGGAAGATTACATCTACTTATATTCTGATTACCAACACACTTAAGAAGCTCACCATACATGCTTGGGAATAGGGACACAATTCGAAATTGCTTAATAACCATGGGATTTAATATCTGTGGATGTTTTTGTTGAACTGCCAGTATCTGATGGTTTTTTATTGATCTAAATCATCATTGACCGCAATTTCAAGATGGCAAACTTCATAACATGGAACAATAGAGAGAAGAATGTTTCTTCAAAGAAGTGTTAAGATTCTATAGACTACCATTGAATACAGTATCAGACAGCAACACTAGGTTTACATCAACATTCTGGCCCTTGATATTAACAATTCCGAATTTCCAGTTAAAAAGATTTTCGCAATTTTGCCAATATACTGATGTGCAAATAAAAAGAGTTAATAACACATTAGAATACTACTTGCAGAAATACTGCAATTACAAGCGAAACAGTAGTCAGAGATATTACCAGCAGCACGGTATACCTACAATTCCGTCCTTGCAACTGCAACTGATATGATACTATTCTTTGCAAATTATGGATTGGATCTTCAACAATATTGGTCCAGCGATATAGTAGCTAAGGATTCAGCATCCAAATACCATGTTCACTGGATGTCAATTATACATGATCATTGCCATCAAGGTATACAAACAGTACAAGAATCATTAGAGCTGTTCAATCTTAATCATAACATGAAACCCAAGAAGTGTTCAGCTTGTAATGTGGTTTTGCTAAATGAGAAGAACTTATAAACTTGAAGTCCATCTAGGATGCAAGATCCAATGTCACATCAACTGTTCAAAGTGTTGAGGATACATTTATCTACAGCTACAAAGCTAGAGTTGCCCAATCATTAGCAATATACAATACCTTTAATGTTTCACTAATTGAGCCATATAGATACACCAGCAATCCAGTCCAATGCTTACCTAAACTTGCAACCATTCACGAAGATTACTATCTTGAATATAATTTGGATGGTTATGAATTCCAGACTGAGTACAAGGTAGAAGAAGTCATGGGAAGCTATTAAAATAAGTAACATTAAAGGATATTGTATATGGTAATATAGAATAGTTATCCTAAAAAGGTAGATTGGATAGAAGGACCTTATCAGAACTTCGATAATAAGCAGATACTGAAAGAATATCATACACGGAATGACCAGGTAGCAACAAATATGTGGATTAAGCAAAATGTTGTACTAGTAGTACCTTTACAATACAAACAATATTTCATAGCAGGTAAGATATCTAGGCTCTGGATTTGTTGGGAAAGAGATCACATTTTTATAGAACAGGTAAGTGAAGAAATATTGGGTTTTGGATAAAAGAGGTCACATTCTCCAAGGACAGAACAATAGTAATTGTAGAGTTTCAGAAATGAATGGTAGGAGAGAGGATATATTGTTACATATCAGGTATGAAATAGCATCAAAGCATAATTCCCAATGATTACTCGACTGTCAAGTAACTCGATCAGGCTAGTTCAGGCCACATTATTACATGTTATCGGATCTCCACAAGATTTCATTTGCTTGATTACTACAACCAATCGAACTAGATAATTATCTTAGCAGTTAATGATATTGCTGATAAATGGCTGATAGTTGTCAATGGAACATTAC
Organism: Wilcoxina mikolae CBS 423.85; assembly: GCA_014904905.1. NCBI lineage: Eukaryota > Fungi > Ascomycota > Pezizomycetes > Pezizales > Pyronemataceae > Wilcoxina > Wilcoxina mikolae. Next base: position 422,378 of record MU122132.1, read on the forward strand.
TCTACCAGCTCATACAACCTCACAATTTCAGATTGCTTGTAACAGCGACAGCGTCACTCAAGGATTACCAGTTCAAATAGTATCTTTGCTAGTTTTAGGACTTACTTACGATAGATATTATGAAGATTTTCTCAGGATGTGAAAGTCACTAAAGATAAGGATTCAAGGCAAGATTATTTGGCTTTCCAATGCGTATATTGATAAGACATATTCTCCTTATCGAGAAGCTTGCCCTTCTACCCTCAGTTATTCAAGTGGTCTTTTTACCTCTTTGCTCTCAATCTAACAATCACTTCTATCTACATTTTTCTTATGAGCTTCTCTATCTAACTATCCTTTGAATCAATACCCTGTTATCTGTAGGCTCACCCTCCACTCCTCTGTAGGACCTTCAGTTTCATTCCACCAAGATCTTCTACTGAGACAAATAGAATCCCTCGAGATATAAGTCCCTCAGATATTGGTAGTCTGTACCTATCATAACATTACGATCTCTTAGCCTACAGGTGAATGGTATACTTTGAATTGTAAGAGGCACCAAAAGGTTCATCAGCAATGATATAAACTTAGGTGCTTTGGTATGTACAGCCTTTCAGCTGACTTCGTATATTCTGTGGCATGAGCTGGCAAATCAACGCTCTAGTTACCACCCTCAATTCCTTATCAGTGGTGTAGTTGATAGTATAACAGCTTATCTGATTTGGTTTATTGTACAAACTGAATCGAGTGATAACTTATGGATATTCAATGACCCCCACAGATGGTATCTGGAATATCCTGTTTCAGCTTTCATTAAATAATTATAGGTGACCCCTCTTTGAGGGTACCTGATAATTAATAATCCAGTGAGGGGTAATACAGCTGACTGGCTGGAGATATGAAAGCATCTGAGTTTACATCATTGCTGACAAAGCCCTCAATAATCATACATATGTAGACTATTTACAACAATACTTCTTACCATCAAAAGTATACAATTTATCTTGAGCTTAAGCAATCAAAATGAAATAATAGGTCTGGACAATAGAACTCCAAATGACTGATATCAGCATAGATTCTATTTGTCTAAGTAGAAGAACTTAGTAGAAAGGTAAAGAGGATTCTGATCGCAGTAGAGAAAGGGTTTTCAATGGAAGAGTATTGGTAGAAAGGATTGTTAGGTACAGGAACTCAGAAGAAAATAATAGATAGAAATAATTCTTAGAGCCAGTGGATAGAGGTATAAAGACCTCTGGAATCTCTGAGGGTAGAAAGATAAGCTTCTTGACAAAGAGAACTAGACATAACAATAAACAATGTGAAAGCCAGATATCTTTGTTGTGAATCTTATTCTTTAGTTACTTTCAGATAATTAGTGAATCTTCATAACTTCAATTGCAAGCAATTACTGAAAAGGAGTAAGGATACAATATATACTGGTAAAACTGTAGTGACAATCCCAGTATTATGGGCTAATTGGTTTGAACAAAAGAACAAGTCAATTCCTATGAAATAATAGATGCATAGAGATATTTGGGTCCCTTCAAATTTAATTTGAAGAGTCACCTATATTACAACACTGTAATTGTGTTGGGTAAATTGTAATTGAAACTGACATTAGTGATTGTAAAATCAGAATTGTTCTTTCTCACATTATTGATGGACAGCTTAACTTTATGGTCTTCTATTTACAGAAACTGAATGATACTGAGGTCGACTATAAGATCTAGAATATAAGGAAATACTAAGAGTATGATCCACCTTTAAGGAATGAAGAAGATAACACAACACGGTTACCCAGGAATTAAGTATATACACCATTGATTAGAATTTCGAATCATATAGTATAATCAAGATTCTAAATCGGAGTCAAGTATGTTCAGTATATAAGTTCAGAGTATATAATTCTAAAATATTATACAGCTTAAGAAGTGCAAATAGAAAACCTAATGATATTTGTAGATGTTTAAACTATCATGGGAAGTGAAGAATGGTGGCACTAAGGAAAATGTGAATCAATCCATTCACAGTAACTTTCAACCTTATTAATTCCATAAAACAAATAGAGAGATAATTCCAATATCAATAGTATGGCTATGAGGATATCAGATCATGATTTCTTTATCAATGTTCAGAGTAGTCAAAGAGATCAACTTTAAATTGTATTTCTTTGAGACAATAATGAATATAGTACAATATACTGCTATATTGCAAGAACAGTATATTTAAGATTGTAAACAATCAGTTTGTCTTTTCTGTACTAAGCTACACTGAATCTACTTGTACACTTACCACTTGTTTACCAACAAAATCTAAAAACATCTGATTAGGATTGATTCCATAAATTTGTATCCAACCACAAAGTAGTATTTGAACATATTATATTGCATGCATTGCTCATCTATCTGCCAATCTCAAATTAACAATATGTTCAATATTGGTAGAGTCACTTTAGAAATACATCAATTATCACTTAACGTGACATGTATTTTGAAAGTCACTCCAGCGATATTAAAGATATTGTAAACCTAAAATGATGAGGGGAAAGAATAATGAATTCTACACAGGTCATAAATATACTATTTTGAGGTGAAATAAGAACATGCAAACTTAATTCAAAAAAATATTTGATATTTCTGTGAGTATGACTCAACACACAAAAGATACACTTATTTTTCTCAATGGAGCTACAGAAGGAAATTCAAGACAGGAGATATTGTTCAAAAATAATGCTTTTCATTACAAAGTCAGACTTGAAGTATATATTATCTAGAGGTTCAATAGCAAATTTTGGAGGCAGAATATAATTCCATAGCAGCAAGTTATATATGATATGATATGACTATCAGATTGATTTGATATAACTACTGTTAGCCTGAAACGATGAAATAAATTCATCAGTTACTCCAATTGTATCTGAAAAGCCAATCTACTTATACATCTCGTAATTAATAGTATTGATTTCCACAGTCTTTCCAATCTATATACTAATGATAGTAATCACTTTCTATATACTTCAATATTGATTGATCAGTATTAGATGTTTGCTGATTGATATTTGTCATTGTTGGCAAGTAAAGAAATATTATATACATTATACCAATGAAGGATGGTGACAAGATAGCTACAGATATTGTACAAATTCATTTCAAAGAAGTATAGTGATTTTATCTTCTACTATCCAACATAGTATGTGATAGAGACTTTAGGTTCAGCTTGGAATTCATATCTACAATGGTTGAAATATTGAATATCTGATTGAAATTTCTTCACAATACTACCTACAAATATATTTGTTGATGTCAAGAGTCAATTAGGGGTTATAATACTACTTGAAGAATTAATTCGATTACTAGAATAATAACTGGGCAGAGATGTTATCAATAGTGAAGTATACATACGATGACTCTCAAATCTTTAAATTCGGCATTCTATATTTCCTTGATTATCATGGATTTGATCTATAGATTAATTAACCTATCACAGCAGATATACAAAATACAGCATGTACACATTAAATATACGAGAAGATATGCATACATTATTCAGATGGTCTAGAAATAGAGAAAACATGTAAATCGAAGGGAAGATATGATGATACATACAATAGGAAACATCTGATATGTGTAATACTGTATATATCATCTCAGATTTACCAGTACAAGTAGTATCATTGTTGGTTCAAGTACTTATTTGCGATGGATGTTATGAAGTTTCACTCAGGCTATGAAAGTCACCAAAGATAAAGATTTCAAGACAAAGATATTTTGGTTTCCAATGCATATATTGTTATTACTTGTTCTCCTCATCAAGGAGCTTGTCTTTCTACCCTCAGAGATTCCAGACATCTTTACACCTCTTTCTTCTGACTTTAACAATTACTTCTATCTAGACTTTTCTCATAAGCATCTCATCTCTATCTAACCTCCCTTCACACCAATACTCTTTCCTTTCATTCACTACTCTGCAGGACCTTCTGTATTATTCCACTCAGATCTCCTACTGAGACAAATAGGATCCCTAGTGATATCAGTCCTTTACTCGTCAGATGTTAAAGTGTCCGCACCCCCCGAGGTAGGATTAGGGTTACAGGGATGTGGACACTTAAAAATCTGACAAGTAGACATCAATAGTTCGGACCTATCATATTCTTTTGATCTCTTAGTATCCAGGCAAATGTTATCTTTTCAATTGTGAGGGACATCAAAGACTTCGTCAGCTACCATGCAAACTCATGTGCATTTGTATCTACAACCTGTCACATATCTTCGTATGAGCTGGCAGCATATCAATCCAGTAACTGTCCTTTCATTCATATCAGTAGTATGGTTGACGGCTGTAATGGCGGTGCCAGGTGCACTTGGCTCTCAAGCGCACTTGGCTGCCGAGGCCGGACAACCACCCTTCATATATAATCACCTCACGAAGTGCTTTTGGCACACTAGCGATTATCTTACCTACATACCGTACAATCGATATCTTTATTACTTATTCCTGTTTGCAACTGTATCTACATATATCTATCCATACCAGGACGTACGTCCTTACACTATAATTGCTTTTCAGTCACCAGATACGTTTCGCTCATGGGGTTTCGTGATTTGTTTACTTTTTCGACGCGTCACGACACGTACACAAAAACAGATGATTAGCCAATTACACTCAATTGCACCCCAATACCTCCTAAGAAGTCAATTAGAGGTCAATTATGCGTCACTGACAATCGCGAAGGCGAGCAAACTCCGCAGGTATCGATGACAAGCAGCCAACAGGCCCTAGTCGAAGATACCGCTGCGATCGATGATAATCTCGATGCCGATGACGAAAATCAGAATCCCGACGATGGTGATCTCAATCCTGAGCGGGAAAATACACATGTCACAGACGATGACGACGACGGTGACGACTTCTCATCAATGATTACCGAAGATGATCATCGCGACATGGCCACCCAGAATCGATTGATGCTGAAGCTCCTTTTCAAGCAACAAGCCGAAATGCGAGCCGAACAACAGGCCGAACGCGATGCGAGAGCAGCCAAACGAGTGGAATGGGCCCGGGAGAGAGAAGCAGCTCGGGAACGAGAGGCCGCTAGGGAGCAGGAACGCGGTAAGTCCGGAATCTTTAAGATGGTCGACCCTGAGCGATACTGCGGAGCCACCTCCGAATTGGATAACTTTATCAGCGTCCTCCGTGGGAACTTCAACTCACACCAACACCATTTCCCGAACCGCACACCGGATCAAGTCAAGTACGCCCTAAATCTACTTGGCAGCTGGAGCGGCCATAAGGATGCTTCGCAATGGAAAATGAAGATGGAGGACCCAGTCCCTTGGGGGCAAAAGTTATGGAATTCGAACCACCCTGCCATGAACGATTTCAACCTCTTCGTTGAGTAACTCCAAAAGACGTACGGCGACCCCGACCGCATGCTGAATGCAGCCATGCGGGCCTACCGAGAGTTCGACCAGGGATTCCATGACCAGGATAAACCAGTACCGGTATGGGCCAACCGGCTCCATACCTTGTGGCGAGAAGCCGAATGGGACGAAGAACAGGACCCTAAGAGATTATGCGAAATGGCCTGGATGGGGATGAAGCCTGGGTTACGATCACGGGTTAAACCCTTAACGACAAACGGGAGGTTCGGAAGCATCGACGAGCTTTTCAACCGAACAGCAGCCGCGGAATTCCAGCCCGGGCCAGGAAGGATGAGCGGGAGACAACAACAACAACAACAACATCAACAGAGGCAGCCTACTGGCAGTTCCGGCGGCAATGGAGAATCGTTGAAACGAACCGACAAGCAACATAATTTCAGACCGTCAATTTCCGAGCCCACCGAGACAACTTCCAGTGGAAAGATCACCGGCAGCAAACGTACCGAATTACCTCCGGTACCATGGATCTCGAAGGAGGTTATCGACAACCGCCTCGCCAATAAGAAGTGCATCCACTGCAACGGCAACCACTTGGCGCCCACGAGTCCATGATACAGTCGGGCCAACTTTCCGGATAGACTGAACCCCAGTGGTTCCGGCGGCAGCGACCACCAAATCAAACGACAACGGTCGTTTGACACCCAGCAGGCAAAAAACTAGTCTACCTCTCCCGCTACCTGGCTCGGCGAGAGAGGGTGGACGAGACGGAGCTGGAGTTGGAGAGATTGGGAGCGCAAGCACTCATGGTGACGTTGGACGGAGTGCAGGTGCACCGAATTTCATTGAAAGCAAGAGTTATTTTGGAGAGCCCAAGGGCTCACATGTTGAGTCAGTATCTGTGTGGTACTGAGCGACCTGATATGGCACATATCGTACACGAAGTGCGTGTGCAAGATGTTTATGGAGAAATGCAGCTCGTACGAGCTCTCATTGACTGTGGAGCAATGAGCATCTTTATGACGCCCAAGCTGCGAAGGCGGCTCAGCGTCCGGGACGAACCAGCATTCATCGCAACCTTGAGTCTTGACGGCAGAGAGATGATGTCTGCAAGAGAAAGTAGAAAGGCTACTCTCTCGGTTGAGTATTATGAAAGCTTGGCACCGGTTGACGAATCGGATGTCTGAATTGTACCTATGAAAGCATACGACTTGGTTTTGGGATTACCTTGGTTCAAGGCCCAAAACCCAGAAATCGACTGGAAGGCCGGTCGACTCGTGGCCTTGCGAAACCCTAGTGGGCCGCAGGCTATGAATGGGATTCAGGATGAAACCCCGTATTCGGATACCAACGGAACTTCGCAGGGGCAGGAACGCAGTGGTAAGCCTCCGGACATTTGTTTCCTTGGAGCAACCGCATTCAACGACTTCCTTGAATGCAACGAGGTCGACGAAGTATTCGCTCTACGGTTTGGGGAGTGCACCGGGCTGCTGGGAGCATCATGGAGCGAGACCTCAGGTGAGAAACTCCTATGCTGGATGGGCGAGCAGGAAGCAGCGGCGGTAGTTGCGGCAGAAGAGTTACCAACAATGCGGGGCTTGAATGACTGCTACCGGCTCGCCGAGTCAAGAAGGGAGTTCACCAGCTGCGGTGCCTTGGTTCCATCGTAGATGGCCGTTAGACCCGTGGCTCCTGGGTTCCGTGACACTTCCGCTTCTATTTCCTTATAAGATCTTAGTTCTAACGTGTGCAGATGGAGCGGACGAGACTGGAGCTCCGGTAGTACCGACCGATGATGGTGGTCATATACCAGCCAAATATGAGGAATTCGTTGAGGTCTTTAGTAAGGTCAAGGCAGAGACACTGCCACCGCACCGGTCAATTGACCATGCGATCGACCTGGAGCCCGGTTTTCAGTTACCATATGGGCACATATATAACCTGTCAGAGGTCGAGCTAAAGACTCTGAAGGCTTACATCGAGACAAACCTGGCCAATGGTTTCATCCAGCGGTTATCATCACCGGCGGCGGTGCCGATACTTTTTGCAAAGAAGAAGGACGGTGGCTTAAGACTTTGTGTAGACTACCGTACGCTCAATAAGGCGACGGTTAAGAACCGCTACCCTCTTCCCTTAATTTCAGAGATTCTTGACCGCGTGGGAGGCGCCAGGATCTTTACGAAACTCGACCTCCGTGGAGACTACCACCTTATTCGCATTAAGGAGGGCGATGAGTACAAGACGGCATTCCGAACCCGATACGGCCAATTCGAGTACAAAGTCATGCCATTTGGCTTGACGAACGCACCAGCTACTTTCCAGGCTTATATCGACGATTGTCTGCGGCCCTACATTGACGACTTTGCCGTATGCTACCTTGACGACATTCTGATCTACTGCACAAACGAGAAAGAGCACGATGAACATGTTCGGAAGGTGCTGGAGCGACTCCAAAAGTTCGGACTCTACTGCAAAGTGGAGAAGTGCCAATTCGGAGTCACAGAGGTCGGCTACCTCGGCTTCGTGATCAGCTCCAAAGGCGTCGGCATGGAATCAGACCGAATATCAACAATCAAGGATTGGTCGACTCCTAAGTCAGTCTTTGATGTGCAAGTGCTGCTCAGATTCACGAACTTCTACCGGAGGTTCATCAGGAAATACGCGAAGGTGACGCTTCCTCTTACTGAATTACTAAAGTCAAGTGAGCCAAGGAAATCCGGGAAACAAAACACCGGAGGTCGTTCGAAGTCAACCAAGAAGTCAATAACAAAGTGGGAGTGGACGAGAGAAGCCGAGCTGGCTTTCCGGAAACTCAGAAAGACTTTCACCGCAGAACCGATTTTGCAGCACTTCGACCGAGCCAAGCCGATCATCCTCCAGACAGACGCGAGCGGCTTCGCGATTGCAGGCATCCTGAACCAGTATGATGGCTTCGGAACCCTTCGCCCAGTCAATTTTTACTCTCGAAAATGCTCCCCGGCCGAGCAGAACTATGACACGTACGATTGGGAACTCCTCACCATCGTCGAGACCTTCAAGCAATGGCGACACTATGTGGAAGGCGCACGTCGTATGGTCTTGGTGAAGTGCGACCACAAGAATCTCCAGTACTTCTTGACGTCGAAAGTGCTCTCCCGGAGACAAGCCCGCTGCGTCGAGATCTTATCGGCATACGACTTCACAATCGAGCACCTGGAAGGCACGAAAAACCCCGCCAACGGCCCATCGAGACGGTCAGATTAGGAGATCAGCTACGAGAAGCCTGTCAGACGGCTTTTGGTGACACTGGCAGTCACAGTCGAACCCTACGATGACCTCCTACCGGCGATAAAGAAGGCCCAGGCTACTGATCCATTGGCGGTCGACGTCTCGGATAAGCTAGTCGATAATCCAATGACCACAGCCGAAGCCGAAGCCGAGATCGACGAGAACCAATGGAGGGACGTCGCTGGAGCTCTGACCTACGAGGTGAGGATATATGTCCCCGCGGATGATGCTCTCCGCGGCAAAGTGATACGTCTCTTCCATGACAACCCCGAGTCCGATCACTTCGGAGCTCTTAAAACTGCTGAGCTAGTCTCTAGGGATTTCTTTTGGCCCTCAATGGACGCGCACATAAGGAAGTTCGTCAGCGGCTGCAAAGTATGACACCGAATCAAGGCCCCGCGGCATGCCCACCATGGAATCAACATGCCACTGCCACTACCATCACGACCCTGGGAAGGCGTCACCATGGACTTCGTCACTGACCTGCCCGAATCGACCGCGTCCGAATACATGGGGATCCTAGTTATCGTCGATCAACTGACAAAGATGGCGATCTACCAGCCCTGCAGAAAGGATGTTGACTCACCGGAGCTGGCCAGGCACTTCTTCGAGCACGTGATCTGCAAACGTGGCGTCCCCGACAACATCATTACCGATCGAAGCACCCAATTCACGAGTCGGTTCTGGGCGACGGTCTGCAGTCACATGAGTATGGATCACCGCCTGTCGACCGCTTTTCATCCGCAGACGGATGGCCAGACGGAACGGCAAAATGAGACGATGGAGCAGTCTCTCCGAACCTTCTGCAACTATGAGCAGGATAACTGGGTGGAGCTCCTACCATTGGCCGAGTTCGCGTACAACAACGCCGTGCATGCTTCGACAAGGATGACACCCTTCTGGGCCAACTACAACTACCACCCGACGATGCAGTTCAAGACACCCAGGGACTTAGTTCAAGTCCGCTTGAAGTCGGAAGCCCGCTTGAAGTCGGAAGCCCAAGCGGACTCCATGGCAACCACCCTCGAGGAGACACACCGTACCCTCCGGGAGAACTTGTTGGAAGCCCAAGCCCGCCAGACGAAGTATGCTGACGGCAAAGAGATGACGTTCAAGGTTGGGGATAAGGTCTGGCTCTCGACTTGAAACATCAAGATGGCGAGGGCATCAAAGAAGTTAGATTACAAGCGCGTGGGACCGTACACGGTGAGTAAAGTGATCAACAAGAATGCTTACAAATTAGACTTGCCAAAAACGATGCGTATTCACAACGTGTTTCACGTCTCCCTGCTTGATAAGTACTCGCCACCTGCCATCGGCCAGCCACCATCAGAACCGCAACCGACGATTGTCGATGATACGGACAAATGGGAGGTCGATCGGATTCTCGATTCCAAGCGACGCTATCGAAAGCTCCACTATCTCGTTCAGTGGGCCGGTTACAACTACCTACGCACGAGCTGGGAGCCGGCAGAGAATCTCGAGAATGCTCAAGAACTAGTCGACGAGTTCCATCGGGAGCATCCAACTAAGCCACGGCCATAATCGACGAGGTCGGATCTACGGAGGATCAGGGTTATTGAGGATCGGAAGGATTTGGGGCAAATGACATGGCTCCTCGGATTTCCTTCTTTCTTCTCTTCTTATGGATTCGGCCCAGTATAAATGGCGTCGGCACGGGTTTCACCACCTACCAATGGAGGTGGATTTCCCCGTGCACCGAATCCGCCGTGAGGTCGTCGTGATGGCACTGATCGGTCGCGGGACTTATGCAAACGTACGAAGACGTACACACCTTATCTTGTCTTTCTTATGTATATATATGTTGCAGCCCAGGAGGTCTACTGATAAAGAGGGGGATGATGTAATGGCGGTGCCAGGTGCACTTGGCTCCCAAGCACACTTGGCTGCCAAGGCCAGGTAACCGCCCTTCATATATAATCACCTCGCAAAGTGCTTTTGGCATGCTAGCGATTATCTTATCTACATACCGTACAATCGATATCTTTATTACTTATTCCCGTTTGCAACCGTATCTACGTATATCTATCCATACGAGGACGTATGTCCTTACAACGGCATAACAGCTCATCTGATTTCATTGATTGTGATAATCGAATCGAGTGATATCCTATAGATATTCGATGACATACAGGAATGGCACTTTAACCACCTGATCGAATAATCATCGAGTGATCATAGGTGATCCCGCTTCAAAGGTACCTGATGGTGTATATTTCTGTGAGGTGAAACCCTATCTCCCTCCTTATAGAGTTTGTCTCTGAATGATCTTACAAATCTGTTCTTCATTGCTAGGGTGAAAATGACCTCTTGTTCACAAAACCAAAATCTCTCCTTTCATCCTTCACCTGGTATAATATGACTCCTTGTATTCCAAACCATATCCATAACCTAGGTGTTGAGCTTCTTCCCATGCAACATAACTAGATTACAAACCAAATACTTTAGTAGTTCTTTAGCATATTTATTATGGTACTTTCCCATTGATTCTTTGACCTTCTCTAAGTCCTTTCGACATATATCACGTACACTTGACATCCAATGGATATAGTTCCTTGATGTCAGATTAATTGCTTCTGCATCAATTGGTCAACCTGTTCGAGGATCGACTCCATAGTTTGCAAAGAAATGTGACATGCCAGATGTGATAGTAAGAGCATTATTATAGGTATACTGTGCTATTGGTAATATCTCTGACCGGTTGTCTTGCTCGTAATTGCATTAGATTCATAGGTAGCATTCGAAGCTTTGGTGCGCTCTTTCAGTTTGACGATTGGTTTGTGGATGAAATGGCGATAACAACTTCAACTGAATTTCAAGAACTCTGACCATTGAAGACCAAGATCCTGATGTGAACATATAATCTCTGTCTGATACTATGTTCGAAGGTAGACCATAGAATCTCTATACTTCTTTCAGGAAGATCGTGACCAGGTCTGTAGCTTTCTTGTTGCCATCCTTTAGTTGTATGAAGTGTGCCATTTTGGAAAACAGGTCAACAATAATCCACACTGATAAACAGCTATATCAAAATAGTAAATCGATGATAGAATCCATAGAGATTGAATACCATGGGTGGTACACTGTTTCGAAGGGTTGCAGAAGTCCATAGTAAGCATGGCGAGCTGCCTTGTTCTTGTCACATTCAGGGCCAGACTGGACATAGTCTTCAATGAATTTGTTCATCTGTGGCCAAAAGAAGTTCCTTCAAACCATCTCAATTGTCTTATCCTGTCTCATATGTCCATCAACTTGCGAATCATATTCCACTTCGAGTGTCTGTTGTTGTAACGGTAGATAATCTTGGAAACATAGCTTATCGTCATTATGAAGGTCTTCATTTTCGGATAAGATGTCAGGACTTGGACTGCCTTCAATTGTCCTGACGTACTCGTTCAGCCATACAGCATCGTAGTTTGCAGTACCTATCACTCCCTCCAACCACTGTCAATTGAACTTGACTACTGAGATTAACCTCAACTTTGCAGAGGAATTCATGATCTGTTTGCCTCATAAATTTACCACTGTCATCTGAACTGTTTCCCCTTCAACAGTTACCAACTGATCAGGTTATAAAACATGGAGAATTAGTTGATTTTTATTTTCTTCATTACTACCTCTCTCCTTTTTCCAGTGGTGCTCTGAATGCCTGGATAATACATCAGGTTTTCCATTTGCACTATCTGGTCTGTAAAATATCTTGAGATCATAACCAGCCAGTTCCTGTGCCCAACAGGCTTGTCTCTGATTCTGAATCTTAGTGGTGGTAAAATATTCTAGATTCTTGTGATAAGTAAACATACTGATTGGATAGGCTGCACCTTCGAGATAACGTCTCCACTCCTTCAAAGCTAATACTATTACTCGTATCTCCTTATCGTGGATCTTATAGTTGATATGTACTTTGTCCAGCTTCTGACAATGGCATGCCACAGGGTGCAATCATCTATCAATAACTTGGAAGAGAACTGCGCTGATAGCAAAATCGCTGGTATCAGTTCCAATCACAACAGAGTGTACAGGCTAAAAGTGACAAAGAAATAGCATTTCAGTAAAACACTTCTTTAGCAGATCGAAGACATATTGACAATGTAGGTTTCCTTCCCAATCGAATATCTCACCAGTCCTTTTTGTTAGATCCCTCAAGGGTTTGCAAATCCTCGAAAGGTTCTTGATGATATGCCAATAAAAGTTAGAAAATCCAAGGAATGACTGAACATCCTTAATTGATCCTAGCGTTTCTCACTTTAGAATAGTATTAACCTTGTCTTCGACCATATTGATACCTACTCCTGATATGACATATCCAACAAACTCAACTTGCTTATGATGCCATTCGCACTTATCAGGAGCAATGGCCAAGTTGTTTTCTTGCAATCTACAAAAGACTTCTCTTGTTAATTTTACATACTTTTCTTCAACCTTGGTATAAATGAGTATATCAGCTATATAAACTACCACTTCATGATCGATTAGATCTCTAAAGATCTCATTCATCATATCTTGAAATGAAGCTGGCATATTTACCAAACCAAAGGGCATGACTACAAACTCATAGTATCCATATCTAGTACGAAATGCTGTTTGCCATTTATCATCGCACTTGATCCCAATAAGATTATAACCAACCTTTAGGTCAATCTTCATATAGATCCTAGAGTTGTTGACCCTGCCCATTAGTTTGTTCATGAGTGGCAAAGAGTACCAGTTTATAATCGTGATGTGGTTCAGTCCTCCGCAATCCATACATAACCTTAAATCCCTTCCATTAGGATTTGGAACGATGAGTATGAGTACTTCAGCAGGTGATTTGCTTGGATGAATCTTTCCAGAGTCGAGCATTTCCTTCAATCTTTAAGGACTGAAAGCACCTTCTCAGAGAGAGCATTGATAGAACCCCATGGATGTTGCTCTCCTTTTTCTAAATCTATTGAATGATCAAACGAATGATGTGGTGGTAGAGCGTTGACAGTTTACCTATTGTAAACAGACTGGAAGTCTCAACACTGCCATGCAATATGCTCAATCCAATCAACTTCGATTTTGTTTGCTGTTATTCCATACATAGATCCAATAACTCCAATCAATCGTGAGTCGGTCCTACACTTAAGGATTTCATTGTCATATTCAATCAAGTATGTACTAACAGCCACCTTGGTACAGTACTGGTGGCAATATATTATGCGAATTGGAGCTTATCACCTTCTTCGGTAACTCCTCTAAGTGCTCCATAGTTGATGATCCACCCGTAAGTTCACATAGTATCAGTTGATGATACCATAGGTCTGATTTCGAAGGTTTCTTTAGTATAATGGCTTTCATACTTCACAGTGACTGAAAAGGTATACTGAAAACCAATACCTTCTATAATATTCCCATTACAATTTTCAACTGTCTTTGGTTCTGTTCGAGTTACCAATGGAACACCACTGGACTCGGCCTACTGCTTCAATATCGTAGGTGTATCACACCCTATCTCTAAAAGAATCCTCATAGGTAAGTTCATTGTGTCTATAAATGATGCGAACATATATACTGTGAGTCTTGAACCACTCTTTGGTTCAGGTGATAGTTGTTTCATATTCTTTGATTCAGGTTGAGGCTCTTCAGCCGAGGCCTTGCATTTTCATTCTTTTCGTATTGAAACCATGATGAACTGCCTCTCGACACAGCTCTAACCGCAACGAGCTATGGTTCTAGTGAGTATATGGGAGTAAATATAAGGGTGTCAGGTTTGTTTCGAAGGTAATGTAATAGTCATATGTTTGCTCTTGGATTCTATACGACCAGCATATTTCTAGTACTGAACTCATTCTCAGGTACCCTTTCTTTAACAACAGAAAAGAAGTCATTTCTAATTAAGACTAAACTCAAGATATAATAACTGTGGATGTTTATATCCGAATGTAAAAATCACAATCCGAGACAAAAGAAAAGACATAAGAAACCCATCGTCTCTCAATCGTCAATTTTCATACCACTAGAGTCTACCTCATACAACCTCCTCAAGGGTGAGTGAGTTGTAGATGTTGTGATCCTATCAGCCAAACTCCTTGGTCTGACTTTCTGACTGGAGGCTGTAGTTTCCTGCATCAGAGCTTCCTCCTTGTCCTTGGGTTTCTAGTTCTTCTTGCTAGAAGAACGCTTGATGGGATTCTTGCAGAAGAACCATCAATCATGCTCAGAGGATCCACAACACTTGCACTTATTACATTTGGCTCTAGCTTCTAGCAGACTGTCAGGAATACTCTTAAGAGTTTTAGCCTTATCACTGTGAATAGGCTTCGGACTCTTCTTCTTCTTCTCATTTCCGAGTTTCTTGGGATCAGAACCTTTGTCTTTTTCCGTATTCTTCCCTTGGTTCTTATCTTTCCCCTGGTGCTCATCTCTCTTCTGCTTGTTCTCCTTCATGCCTTGGCAAATATCACAGTTCTGATGAGACCTATTCTTCTCTTCCAACCGATCTTCATAAGAAATACCCACTCGTCTCATTAACTCGAAGAAGATTGTATTGTCCTTGGATGGTACTTCAGCAGTTGACATTCGATTCAAGATATCCTCATGTATTTCTTGTTTAAGGGAATAGATGTAGAAGGTTCTGCTAACAAAAACTCGAAAGTTGAGGGTTTCCATTTTTGTCAGATAGTCCTCAATACCTCCAGAGTACTTCAGATTGTTTATATTTTGCAGGAACTTCTCTTTCTCTTGCTTGTCGATGAATCTGTTTTCCATTGTACTGGTAAAAGACTTCCAGTCATCAACCTGGAAGATCTTCTTCATGTCAACGTCACTGCTATTCCCATCGTGGTATCTGACCCAGTATCAATCATTGTACAGAGTATGACCTAGATTTGTCCCTGAAGAATCCTACTGTAGAAGGTTTAGGTTCCAAAGAAGGAGACTATATTGATATCCCACTGAATAAGGAGTCTAGCACCTGCCTCTCATTGTAGCTGCAGAGATGGCATGTTGTCAAGTTTTTGGTACATTCGCAAGTCAGGAAGGAAGATGGTTCTGATAAGCGCTAGGAAGAGGACTCTCTTGAGGTATGCAATGGATTGCTATTTTCAGAGGTATAGATGTGACAGTAGTTCTGTCATTGATTGATGGATGGTGACTCCTAAGGCCAACTTGATGTAGTGCTCTTCATGCACAAGCTCACAGTGGTGGTTTCCTTCAGCGAGGAAATCTGTTTCCCAGCTAATATGAAACTCGAAGTCTGGTTTGTGGTACCAATACTCTTCCTGTGAGATATGGCGGCCAATGTTCAAAATATAAAAGCACATTCAAGAAAGTTCGGCATGAAGAATCTTTGATCGCTTTGGAGGGTAGAAAGATAGCTTCAACAGTAGTGTTTCATTGCTAACAATATAATGTAACACTGGAAGCGTCACACCAGATTTACCAGTTCAAGTAGTATCATTACTGGTTCCAGGACTTGCTTGTGATGTATGTTATGAAGTTTCTCTCAGGCTGTCAAAGTAACTGAAGATAAAGATTTCAAGATATAAATATTTGGCTTTCCGATGAGTATATTGTTCAGATATGTTCTACACCTCAAGAAGCTTGTCTTTCTACTTTCGGAGATTCCAGAGGTATTGATACCTCTTTCCTCTCGCTCTAATAAGTACTTCTATCTATACTTTTCTTATAAGCTTTTCTACCTAACCTCCATTCACACCAATAACCTTTCCTTCACTTCACTACTCTGCCAGACCTTCCGGATCGTTCCGCTCAGATCTCCTACTCAAACAAATAGGGTCTCTCATGTCATGAGTCCTTCGGAACTCAGTGGTCCGGATCTATCTTATACTTTTGATCTCTTAGCTTTGAGATGAATCGTATCATTTCCCATTGTGAGGGATATCAAAGGCTTCCTCAGCTATAATTCAAACTCAAGTTCTTTCCTATATACAGCCTTTCAGCTGTCTCTGTATGAGTTGGTAGCATATCGATCCAGTAATCATCCTTCATTTCTTATCAGTAGTATAGTGGTCTTCATAACAGCTCATCTGATTTCATTGATTAGGATAGGTATATGGAGCAATATCTTATGGATGTTCGATTATGTACAGGGATGGCACTTGTACCATCCTGATCCAGTAATCATCGAGTAATTATAGGTGTTCCCACTCTGAAGGTATCTGATGGTGTATAATTCTGTAAGGTGTAGCAATATATTTCATTGGTAACTTGACAACTGTGAATGGGAAGATACTGAAAACAGAAACAATCTCAAAAAGTAAAATACAAGGCTTTATTGGCCATTTGAACTTTGAAAAGTACTTTAATCAACAGCAATATATCTTGAGTTGTCAATGTGGTTGACAATTACAAAGACCTTTCACATTTCTTTGATTAAATGATATAGACTTGATGACAATCCAGATATATCCATCATAGAATTTGTACCAACAGCAAATAAGAACAACATTGGATATGATATTAATGTTTACAATTATGAAATAGGTTATGAGAGTGAAGATATGATAGGAAGCCAGTATAGCAATAAATGAAAACAGGAATGATGTCTGATTACATCGTATGAATCTATCGAATGGACTGATTGGAAAGAATAATCCAAGTATTACAAAGATGGCAAATTTTAATTGAACAGAATATATATGATAAATCTCCTTCCTACAAAAGATGAGCGAGCTGAATCAAAGGCTAAACAAATGCCTTTTTCCACAAATTGTATTTTACAGATTAGAATTTGATTTGTGCAAATGGAACATATTTTTACCATAACAAAGAATTGATGGACTTTTGTTTTTGGGTATATGGAGTGATTGTATCAAGTAACAATCAGAGTGATAAATTCTTGATAGTTTGAAACAAACAATATATTGTGAAATAATATATTTGCTTCTCTGAATCCTAATATCAATCTGATTGCCTGTCAAGTTTCGATGTTAGTTGATCTAAACATCGAACAACATTGTTAGTTGGTACTGGGCCACAATAAGCTCATCTAGATATACTCATCGCTGCTAGAATACTCTCAGTTATGTTGGCTGCAAATCTCCAAAAATATCAGTCCTATTATGTCTTTGATTTCTGATCAAATCCGAAGGTAATATATACCTGAATTATAATTAATTCGTCTCTTCTTTTGATCCCAGTATCCCTGATACAATATGTTAAATGTTGTTGGTAGGATCGTAAAAGAACACTGATAAATAAAATGCAAATAGAGCTTTGTCAACAACCGGTCAATGAATATTGAAGATATTGCTAATTCATGACCGTAAGACAACGAAGAGATAAATTATATATAATTCATATATACATCACTTGAGAGTTGAACCAGAAATCAAAGACTTAATTGAACCCTCATTCCTGACAACTAGGAGTATATCTGAATGACCAAGCATATCAAAATAGATCTAGTGAGACCAAGCATGTACAGAACCCACTGAATATTCTTCGGGATGATAATTATTCATGTTAAAATTATTATCTATGATCTGAGCAGAAACTATTTGCCAGCACGTTCACCTGAATTAAGCAAAAGATTACAGTTAGTGTTGCCAACGAAGCGGATCAGTTCGTGGTGGATCGAACCGAGTAGCTGCTCCAGTCAGATTTGATCTGAGGTTCAACAGGATCTATAGGGTTCAACTCGAACCTCGAACCGAATCCCACAGATGCGAACAAAGATATGTAGCGAGTTCATGTACGATCCGTTCGATTGCTCAATTCCTGATTCATCTTGTAGCGCGTTAGGTTAGCTACAAGATGAACCATAAATCGAGCCGATCAGACAAGAACTCATTGACTTATTTATATTCACAGTTGTAGGCCGAAATGGTAGAGTTTGAGGTGAATAACGAACTCTCGACGGTTCATTGTCAACACTAATTACTATTATATATATCAATCAAAAAAGGAATTTGACCTATGATTAAACAAAGACAGTTCCAAGGTTGCAGTCAAAATTGCATCTTGTTGTTATCATGGGCTAACAAGGCACGTAATAACAATATAAATGTGAATCTCAGGAAACATAATACGTCACTATACAAAACATACTATTCATCTAGATGCTACTGTATCAAGAGTTGTTGATTAGTCAAAACAATAATAATTGGAGATACCAATATCATGTGGAATTCTATTTATATGAATATAGTAAATACTTGTGTTGGCAATGAAGTGGATTAGTTTGTAGCAAATCGAAATGAGGATGGTTCAATTCAGGTTCAATCTGAGGTTCAAATTGAACTTTGAATAGAATCCCACAACTTCCAACAAAAATAAGTAAGTTAGTTCTCATCTGATCAGATTGAATTGTCCATTCATCATATAGCAGTTTATATTTGGTAAACGATAAGCAAAACATCGAACCAATTGAATAAGATCTCACTAACTTATTATTGTTCGCAATTGTGGGCCGAAATGGTGGGGCTTGAGGTGAATGGCTTGGCAAGAATTCTGTTTGCTCAAACCAAATCAGTACATCAATGGTATGAACTTCCAATGGTTTGTTGCCAATACTAGTAAACGTCCAAAATGTATAATAGATTCTGCACTGGATAGAGGTGGCTAAGGTATTAAGCAAAGTGAAATTGTTCAAAGATGGTTAAGTAGAAAAGTACATAGTGAAGGTGTAAATTGACATTTTTATTATAGCTAGAACAAAGAGGAATAAAGACTTCTAATTTCTCTGAGAATAGAAGGGTAACCTGTTGACAAGAAGAACAAGTCATAGCAATATGAATATCAAATGCCTATTTTTATGTTTGGAATTGTCAAGTAACTTTCACATGCTCAGGATTTGTTTGTAGCCTTCTCGGCAAGCAGGTTCAAAATAGATTAGAGATACTAGTTATACTAGTGAACCTGAACAGACACTTCTAGTATAACAGATATTCATTGTATCACCCTTAGTAATCATAAGAAGACCATAGGGGCCAAAGGGTGTAATACCAAGAGTATCACTCCAGGTTTACCAACTCAAGTAGTATCCATACTGCTTTCAAGACTTGATTGCAATGGAAAGTATGAAAATCTACTCAGGATGTAAAAGTAATTAAAGGTTCAAAACAAAGACATTTGGCTTTCCAATCCTATATTTTTCAGACTTGTTCTCCTCATCAAGAAGCTTGCCCTTCTAGCCTCAGAGATTCCAGAGGTCTTTATACCTCTATGCTCTCATTCTAACAATTACTTTCATCTACCATTTTATCATGAGCTTCTCTACCTAACCACTCTTCACACCAATATCCTTTCTTCAGACAACCCAACATCCACTTTACTGCAGAATCTTCCATAACTTTCAGCCGAAATCTTGTACTTGGATGAAAAGATTCTCTACTGATATTGGACCTTCATATTTTTGCGGTCTGAAACTTTAATATTATTTGAATATCTTAGTCCTCAAGCAAATTGTATGCCTCCTGTCCCAAGAAGTATCGTTATAAGCAGTCTGCATCTGTATGGTCATTAGTATTGGTAACACGCTGGATTGATTCAAGTCGGATCAAACAGAACAGGGATTCGAACCCGATTCGATCTAAGGTTGGCCCAAGTTTTGAGGTTCGACTCAAACTGCAGAGCAAATAACAGAAATTGCGAAAGAAAATAAGGAAGCAAGTTCTGGTCTGATTGGCTCAATATTCAAATTATCTGATAGCGATAGAAGTTAGCTACAAGATTCATATAGTTTGCACCAATCAGATATGAACACGCTTACTTTTATTAGTTCACAGTTGTGAAATTCGGTTGGATATTTGAGTCGAACTTCAAAACTTTCCCAATAATCAGATTTAATATGCTTTGAATACCTGCTCAGTTCGATTCTCTAGGAACAGATCATCTTTGTTGGCAATACTAGTCTTTATATCTCTTTCACTATGCTTCAAGATTTATATTTATCGATGCTGTGCTTGTGAGCTTCACTCACAAATTTCCTTCACAATAATATACTTCTTCAGAAAATTCTATCTATTTTTTCATCATAACCAATTGAATCTTCATGGTTTGTACTCAACTCTGACAAATTATATACTTTGAATTATTTTCTTTATCTACTGATGTCCTCCTGACTAATGATATTCTTGGATTGTTTAACTTGTAGATGAATAGTCTGCTTTCCATTATAACAAATGTTATTGCCTGATATCCACCTATGTGTATATTATTTCAAGACTTGTCTTCTTATAATGATAATATGGTGATGTTCTTACTGTTACCTTTCTGCTGTCTTCACTCTATTGGTAGTTGAAACTTTGTTCCATCAACAGCAGTAACTATGCTTTGTTATTTATCTGATGTCTGTGGGTGATCACACAAATCTTCATATTGTTGTGTTGGTGATATTGATTGATGAAACGATAACATGAAATTTTCTAATCTGTTGAAATTCTATTCCAAATCTGTTTTGATAATGTTTTGATTAAGTCATTTGACAGTTAAGTCATTATTTATGATCTTATATCGAAAGTGTTTGGCCAATTTGTATGGTAGTTTGATATCGAGATATATTTGTGTGTAACTAGTATGTACCTATATGTAGTGTGTTCGGATAAATGGTAAAGAAGATACCAAATCAGAGACTATATTTATATTGTGTAGTATGTGATACAGAGTTAGCATCCAATATTGATCTTATACTACATGTCTGTTATTGACCTCTATTTTAATCCCCTTGTTCTTACTCAAAGTTGTCGGTTGTAATACCATGTTCTTCTCTCACTATCTCACTCTCTCAACATCTTACTCTCTCACCATTTCACTTTGTCACTATCTCACTATCTCACCATCTTACTCTCTCACCATCTCACCATCTCACCATCTACTCCCTCACCATCTTACTCCCTCACTATTTTACTGTCTCCCTTTAATGCTTTCCAACAATTGTACTCGATTTGTATTATCATCAGATTTGTAGACAATTTCAAGCTAGAGAACTCTATCACCAAAATTATTGCTGTAGTCCTGCTCCCTTCTAGCTCTACTTAATTATCTTCTTCCTGCCTCCTGCCAACATATAGTGATTGTTTCCAATATCATCACGGTTCAAGTACTGGCTCTATGTACACTTCTAAATACACATGATATCTGCTGTATATGCACTTCAGTATCAGCTGCAAGTGTCCCTCAGAATCTGTTCCTGATATATCCCCAAGCTGATATTTTGACAATATTAATAGATTAACAAACAAATGAACATATGGGATGTGTATCATCTGAATGATCATTGCAGCCTGAATTCTTATCAGTCTGACTAGATTTTCTCTATTCAGCCTTCAGCCAATTCAATAGAATTGACTCCAACCAGTTTCAAGTCAGTTTGACTCAATTATCTTCTTTTGGTTTCTTACCTGTTTGAATCAATTCTCTTGATTCAGAATTTACACAGTATATCTTGATTGATTTCGATCAAATCCACTTGATAGTTTCCAGCCAGCTTGCCTTAATTAATTCAAGCCAAATACATTCTGATATTTGTACCTAATATATTTCTGAGTTGTTCTAGGTACTGCCTCTTACTATATTTTAATAAGATCAAATTAACTATCTAGTCTGAACTGTGACATTATTGCCTGAACTGCTGAGTAGTATTTGTAACGAACCGTCTGAAGTTCTTACTATTGAGGAACCTGTTCAGTTATAGCGAAGTGAAATCTTACAAAGCCATTCGCCTCAAGTCCCACCATTAGGGCCCACAATTGCAAACAACAATAACTTTATATATTCTTGTCCAATCTGATTTATTATTAGTTCATCGTGTATCTAACTTCATACACTACAAGATGAGATAAAAATCAAGCCGATGAGACAAAACTCTGCACACCTATGTTGGTTTTCAGTTGTATTATTCAGTATAAGGTTCGAATCAAACCTCTAATCACATATAGATCGAACCTTCCTCAATCGACCTGCCACGGATATATGTGCTTTGATGTTAATACTACGGCTGAGGTAGCAACTTATTTGATTGGAAACTCATATTGATAAGTTTGGATCTGTTATTACTCAGATTGGACAAGTATTAAGTTGTATATATTAACATTCTACTCTTACATATATATATGTGGATATACTAGTATATTTAATATAATTATATCTCTTCCAATTGTTCACCCTGATTCCTACCTGGTATGGAGGTTATCACTCAAAGAATGTTTAGTAGATCTGCCGAAGAAATACGTTCCCCCTTTAATGATATATATTGCTGAAAATAACTTGCTTTACTTTGCGATAAAATCATCTGTTGGGCAATATTCCTGTTCAGAGCCGCAGCCTAGAAACATACTGTATAGAATCAGTCAAAAGATCAGATAGATAAATATGCAAATGAATGAGTACTCGCAAGATATAGATACAAGAATATTACTAACCCTCACACGTACCAGTTATCTGAAGACTCAGTGTTGAGGTAAGGTATACTTTTATTGATTGGCATGGATACCTTATAGTAACATTTACAGAGATTACAATTGGGCAAGTAAGATTATACTGATATGTACTGTCAGCTAACGAATTAATACATGGGTATATAGGTATTTCCAATATTTCAATGTCCTTGCTTTTAACTGTTATTGGCAACAAACCATCAGACGTTCATATCATTAACAAACAGGTTAGGTTCAAGCGAAGTAGATCCTTGCAAAGCCATTCACCTCAAACCCTACTATTTCGGCCCACAATTGCGAACGTGAATAAGTAAGCATGTTCATATCTGATCAGCTTGATTTTCTGATTACCATATAGCTGACCTCAATCGCTACAAGATGAATTCAATATCAAACCGATCGGACAGAAATTCGATTACTGAGTTTCGTTCGCAGTTGTTAGATTTGGTTCGATGTTCTAGTCAAACCCTGCAGATCGAGTCGAACCACAGATTGAACCAGGATCGAATCCTCCTTGGTTCAATCTGTCACAAACTGATCCGGTTCGTTGCCAATACTACTATTAACTGATATGTCAAAGTATGTGTCTAAAACTATTTAAAGAATAATTACCAGGATTCCTTTCAGGAAGTAAGTCAACTGGCTACAAAACTGCACAGCTAAAACAAAATATCATAAAAGCTGACAAATAAAAGGCCAATTGAACTGGGTGTTATTTTGATCTATAACAGAACGCAGTTTCTCTCTGAAATTTCAAAATACATACCTGCATGGCTGGCAAGAAAATATTGAAAATATTATGAAAGATTCATACTCAAATATTATCACAATCAGAGATATATACATATGAGTAGTATTACACTATACTATTTTTACCATTTTCAACTATCATTGGACCATTGAACAAATTCCGAACCTATTGCCTATTAAGAAACTCATATCATACATGTGTAATGGTATTATTAGGATACATATATATTCCATACAACTTCATAATGATATACATAGGGACAGTCCTATGTAAACGTCCAAGTATATCATCCAATGTACCTGAGTACTAGTATCAAGTATATCTCAGCTGCATTGCATCTAGACATATATATATGATTATTCATAAATTCATAAATCAATAGTATAACTGTAAATCAAATATGTAACTTTAAATCAAGGCAGCAACTATGAATTGAGTATGATAGAATATCAAGACTCTGACTATATATCAAGATGTATCAATCATGTAAAAACTGTTTTTAAAGATATGAGTGCAATACTAGAGTAAATCAAGGTATTCTAAGTATCAACTAAAATACCTGAAGCATTCCAAACCTATATATACTCTACCTACTATATGAATCATTTGCTAATATAAATTCATATCTATTTATTTGAAGTTATATTGTCAATCAATACAGAGCCATGTATTCATATTATTAATTTTTAACTATTATTCTTGAACAATATAGTGTATGTGTTCATATGCAGTTATATTGACAATTGGAATAGTCATATATCAATTTCTTCAAATATATATAATATGATTCAATATAGATTCATATACATCCATATGATACAATAGTGATTATTCAAGTGACTTTATTTCCCTTGAGAAATGAAACACAATTCCAAATTATAAATTACTATTCGAACGGTATTAATATTATGTATACACATTACTACTTCATTTATATTGATATGTTATTACTTATTACCTGTTAGTATATCCTTTTATGTGATTTCAAAAGTGTTTGTGCAGATTTTATCAGAATGTATAGTATTTATAATAATTTTCTAAACTTGTTTCAAGTAATAATAGTAGTTATAAAAATTCAGCCAGAATATAAATGTCACTATAAAATTCAAGAGTGATATATTTGGCATTTCAATGTGTGAGTTGTTAATACTGATTATTCTTGTTAAGAAGCATATCTTTCTACCTTCAAAGAATTCAAAGGTATTTAAACCTTCTTCCTTTCACTCTAACAAATACTTTTAGATATATTCTTCTCATGACCTCTTTAACTTGACCTGTCTATTTGTTAATAGTTTTCCATTATTCCTTTGTATACTTTTAATCTTGTAAAGCTTTCATTTCTGTTACTGTCAAGCAGTCTATTCAGGTGAATTAAATTCTTCATATTATTAGTATTTCAGACTGATATCTTACAGACTACTTGTATTCTTTCAATATTCTAACATTCAAGTGAATATAATACATTTGATAAAGTATTATCTTACTGTTTACAAGTTATATATAATAAGTAAAATATAATTTGAGTTCCAGGAGTAAATTTCAAACAATATTCAAATACTAAAATATATTCTAAATATGTCAAAATATTGTAAGGAAGAAAACAATTATTTTCTTTTAAAAACAAAATTATATTTCGCAGATGATATATCTGTCTTATAATATTTGTCAGCATATACATTGTGAGACCTTTTAGCTATTACATATTTATCAGTAAGCAGACAATAATAATATACTACAGGAAGTGTTACTTCAAATTTTTCAATACTAGTAGTAGTTTTACTCTCTCTGAAATGTACTTGCAATTTAAGTTATGAAGATTTATAGAAGATGAAAAGTCAGTTGAAGATTCAAAACAAGAAGATTAATGTTACAATAAAATATTTTGAAAACTTGTTCTGCTTATCGAAAAGGTTATCTTTCTACCTTCCGAAAATATATACATCTTTATATTTCTTTTATCCCACTCTCCTATGTATATTTATCAATACTAGTTCCATAACCTGTTCTATCTAGTGTTGACCACAAAGCGAATCTGTTTGTAGCGGATTGAACCGGCTAGGAGTTTGAAGCAGATTCGAACTGAGGTTTGGTGAAGTTCTGAGGTTTGTCACAAACTAGATCGCAAACCATCGATGTTCGAACGACAATAGAAGACCGAATTCCTGTCCGATTGGCACGATTTGTAGTTCATATTGTAGCGCGTAAACCTAGCTATAGGATGAATGAAAATTCGAGCCGATCAGGCAAGAACTTGCTTACTTATTTCTGTTCGCAGTTGTAGGCCAAAATGGTAGGGTTTGAAGGGAATGGCTTGGCAAGGATCTGCTTTGCTCGAACCAAACCGATTCGTTAATAGTACAAACTTCCGACAGTTCATTGTCAATACTAATTCCATCTAACCTGTTTTGTAATATTACTCTTCTTCTGCTATCTGTAACTTATTTAATTGCAAAACATATTGAACCTTTCTCTTGCTCACTTTACATAGATATATTGTATCCTTGTTGACCTCAATACTATAGACTAATATTGTTCTCACTAATAAGACTGTTCTCTCTGTTTTCTTCTAGACTATCTGTATCTTTTCAATAATAATATACTATGTAGTCTGATATTTTCTTATAGAAACTTATAAAATACCTAATCAGTAAATAATAAAAGTACCAATCGCAATATAACAATAGACTTCTAGGTATGTCTAGTCTATTTGTAGATATGGACTCATATAGTTTACAGTCAGTAATATAATTTTATTGATTATTAATAATGTGAATGAGTACGGAGATTTGCATTGTATTTTGAGGCTGATAGTAAACAAACAAGTCATTATTGATAATATTCCAATTAGGTTAAATAGTAAATAGGTGAGATCCAATAAATTCCTGATATGATGAAATGGTGATTAAGTAATTGCTGATGACTCTGTATTAAAACGAATGTCAATCTGAATAGTTTCTTGATACTAAAGTTTACCAGTTTGATCTTGTATTAATATCTATCCTTGTTTGCTTTTCTGTAGTATAGATAATTATCATGATTGTATTATCATTTGATAGGTTTATGATAAGTAATAAAAGTACAGTGAGTAATATCTGATAAGGACAATCCTTGTTAGCTACTTAATATATTAAATCAAATATTTTCATTTAATTATATATTCAAGGTTAACTTTAATTACAAAGTAATATATACATAAAAATATATATAATTCAATTTTCTTTTACTTTTCACTTTCCAATATATATTACCTTTAAAACCAACTATCGATCTTTAGACAAAATCTGTATTCTACAATCTCAAGGGATTTTTCTTAAACTACTCCATAACTTGTAAAGATATTGTAAATTACAGTCTGGATAGTTGTAGAGCATTCGATTATGTATATTGTATATATATATTACTTTGCAGTTAGAGTTAAACTTGAATACTTAATTCAAGAGATTTGGTGGGAGAATTGCAATGCTGACTATCACCAAGGCAGGAGTGGTGGCCCATTAGCCCATTATTATGGCTAATAAGAGGGGCACAATGAATTACTCCCGTTTATGGATAAGCGAATCTGGTAGCGCATTAGTGCTTTGTTGGGTCTGGACTTTGGATGCATCCACACCCCTATTCAAGGGGGCTGAGCCGCATACATAAGGTGCCTTTGCAAGTAGCAGCTTGCGAGCTTAGTCACGAGAAGCTGGGCACGAGAAAGTACTGGAATAATTGAATTTCAACTGTATATATTTCCGACACTGCCCATTCGTCCTACCGTTCACTATCTCATCATTTTGGTCAAAAATAACCGCATTGCTCATTCGTTATATTGTCACCGCCTACGCAGCATATTAGAAAGCCTAATTTGCAATCATAGTCAACCATTGACTTGGTCGCGCAAATGATTGACTCTGGTGTTGTATCTTTGTTCGAGTCCAGTGTAAGATGGCATCCACCATTATACATCAATAGAACCTTGTACTGATTGGTTTTTTTTTCCTTTTTTTTTTGTTTCAGTTAGGTGTTGTTAAAGCTCCAGTGCTCTCTTTAGATGAGTACGACAGCGATAACAATGACTTTTTCGCGCATCCCGAAGCAGAGTCAGTTGCAGCTCCATTTCCTTCTGGTAGCCCAAAACGAAATTGGATGGCGGCCAATCACGAATTGGAAGACAAGTACATGCAACAACTGGATAGTGACGATAACACCGACCGGAGAGCCAAGAAAGTAAAGCAAAGCGGAATTGTGACTGAACCTGCTGCGAAGAAAGATGAGCAGGGTATCTGTTCCATTTCTTCGGATGAGGACAACAACAAGAATGCAAATGCAGAGACTAACTTTCTCAACGAGCACGAATCTTTTATTTCTCCAAAAGTGGCAGAACTCGACAAATCAGATCGCACAATCTTCCTCGGAAACGTACCTTCAAACGCCATATACTCAAAGCATGATTGTAAGACGCTGAAGAAGTTCTTCTCTAGTACCGGGAAAATTTCACATGTCCGCTTTCGTTCTGTTGCCTTCAGTGACCAGATTCCTCGCAAAGTCGCTTTTGTAAACCACAAACTTCACGCAAAGCAACAGACAGTCAACGCGTACGTCGTTTATAGGGATATTGATTCTGTCCAGCAGGCCCTGAAACTCAATGGGTCTGTTGTCCTTGGTCGCCACATCCGTGTTGATTCGGTTGCGCACCCTGGAAAACAAGAACCCAGACAGTGTGTATTTGTGGGCAACCTGGATTTCGAAGTTCAGGAAGAAAACCTCTGGAGACATTTTGGGCAATGCGGCAAGGTGCAATACGTTCGAGTTATTCGAGATCCCCAGACGAATATCGGAAAAGGTTTCGCATATGTTCAGTTTCAGGTAAAATTACGACTCGCACAACCATAGGAATCTGACAGGGTGTACTGATGTATAATGCGCAGGACGTCGTATCGGTTGAATATGCGTTGTTGCTCAATGGGAAGAAGATGGATGGCGACAGGAATCTGCGGGTCACACGCGCCCAATTGTGTAGCCGAAACAATACAAATCGAAACCTCACTCCGAGACCTGCACCTCAGACCCCGAGAGTCCGTGTGTCCAAAGTGGACCTGAAACAGCAGGCTATGACGGGTGACGAGCAGCGTCTTAAAAAAGTTAGTTCGGCGATCTTGGAAACACAAATCAAGCTTTTTGAGGGACGCAGAGCAACTTCCAGTACCAATTCTGGCATAAAGAACGCTGGGACGGGTAAGAATAAAGGAGTCAGAATTACGACAAGGTCGTCAGCATGGAGGAAGAATTAAGTGAATTTGTTAGTCATTATTTGTGTGGTTGATATACCCACATCTGATATATCTGATATGGAAGTAATGTTCACTGCGGTGGTACAGTAATCTACATGATGCACTGTAAAGGTCATGCGCACATTTTTCAACGACAGCAGAACAAGGTCTTTAACTAGAACTTACTGTCATACAACGGATCTGGTCAATGGTGAAGATAGAGTTGTGAGTGAGGTTACCATAAAAAAGGTCCTACGCAAATCCCTACTTAGTGACCTTGAATGATATGATGTATTTAATTTCCAGCAAGACACCAAGTGTATGACTAAACAACATGTAGAACCGGTTGCGTCAAGAAACACGAGTGATGTACTGTGCAGTCAAGACCCGAAATGATATGTCACGATATCCACCTTTTCTCTGAAACATCGTCTTTTTCTTACTTGAGCTTTGTATATTCAGTTGAAGTAGATTCAGTTGAGATTTGTGGACTTCTTCTGCAAATTGAGTTGAACTGAATAATTTTGATATTGTTAACTTTGAAACCATGACTATCAGTAACATGTATGGTCTGTTATTATCATGTTATATATAAATTGATCATGTACTGATCACATTGTATCTGTGTACACTTGGCTATAACTTTTGCAAAGAATATGTAAATTGATGGAATCTAAAGTATGTATCTTGATAGGGGGCAGACAATAGCTATAAATCTATTGAAAGTCTTTTAGAAGTTATCATCCTTATAAAAGCATTTCAATATAATATATCTTGAAATGAAACCCTTCCATAAGAATGATATATGAGTAACAATAGGGTTTCAGCCAAAAACAACTTTCAATTGACTTACACAGCTTATTGACTCTCCTCAAAGATATATGTACTTATACTGAT
This sequence comes from Wilcoxina mikolae CBS 423.85, assembly GCA_014904905.1. Classification (NCBI taxonomy): domain Eukaryota; kingdom Fungi; phylum Ascomycota; class Pezizomycetes; order Pezizales; family Pyronemataceae; genus Wilcoxina; species Wilcoxina mikolae. The sequence continues at coordinate 452,286 of MU122132.1, forward strand.
TATATAATATCATTACATACAAAAAGTATACTTGAATTTCAATCATTCAAATAATTTTATTGAAGAAGTTTTATTCTTTAAATCTATGTGAAACCTTATTACTGAACATATACAATATGAATGGTAGTTCTACCTTGTAGAAACCAATCAATTAAATTACAGAAATTTATATTCAATATATTAATAACAGATTGATAATTACAATATAAATCTTGTTTGGTTCTATTATATTCCTGAATTAAAGGATCAGTCTAATTGGAAGATATCTCCAATACAGGATCACAACAAATCATTCTTTGACTTACAATCACCGAGCAACTGAGAAGATTAGTTTGGAGATCATGTATAATACTAACAAAAAATGAAGTTCAATATTTTGAACTAACATGATAAAGCCTTAATTATGATATAACAATAGGTATGGGAATTAAGACTCAGTATGATTAGTGTTGGCAACGAACCGGATCGGTTTGTCACGGATCGAACCATGGCGGGGTTTGACAAGGATCCGATCCAAGGTTTGGATGAAGTTCCGAGGTTTGTCACAAACCGGTTCGCGAACCATCTATCTTCGAACGATAATCGGTACGCGAGTTCTTGTCCGATCGGGTCGATTGTTAGCGCATCTTGTAGCGGGAGAAGTTAGCTACAAGATGCACTAATAATCGAGCGGATCGGATAAGAACTCGCTTACTTATTTTTGTTCGCAGTTGTAGGTCGAAATGGTGGGGTTTGAGACGAAAGGCTTGGCAAGGATCCAGGTTCGCTCGAACCAAACCGGTTCGTCAATGGTACGGATCCCGGGCGGTTCGTTGCCAACACTAAGTATGATAGAATAATAATTAGAGTACATACAGGTGCAAACAAGTTGTTTGGAGTAGAGTAGTATGTGAGATTATCACTACTGTGTAGTTGCACATTGCAAGGACAATTTAAGGTCAGATATTATTCAGTATCAGTACTGACCAATCAGGTTGCTTGCATGTAAAAATACAAGCAGATACTGTGATCTCTATTACATATGGATGGGATTTAGAAACCCAAGGACTATACTTAAGATTATATTATTTGTAATTCAATGGGCTGATATAGCATGTAATGATGACTTATATGTAGATATCTGACAATGAAATACATCATCATTGAAAAGATTCCATGTGTTTGAAGGTTAAGTATTTAAATAAAAATGATTACAATGGTCAATATTAGTCAATGAAGGATATGATTTATTTCAACAGAGTTCTTCAATAGCAGTATACATTGATCTGATAAATAGAGGGGACAGAAATCTTTTAAGAAGAATATTGGTACAAAGATGATTTAGATAAGAAGCCTGTAGATAAAGTATAAATAGATATATTTGTTAGAATAAGATAAAGGATATATAAAAATCTCTACATTATCCAAACATAGAAAGGCAATTGGCTTGATAGAAAATAAAATCTTTAACAATATATGCTTGTCAAGCCCATATTGTCTAAAATATTCAAGTGATTTTTATATCCTGAGAGAATCTTCATGAAATCTATTGAAAGCAAGTCTGTAATTAAATATGGATATTACTTGTACTGTTAAATCTCAAATGATACTTATAGTATTACAGATTCTTTAAAAATATCCTATAATTTTAGTCAAGTATATTCTATTATTGAACTATCTTTTCAGACTTGAAGATACACATTAGAGCAGTACATATCATAATTATACTGTAATTAAGAATCAGATTGTGAAGACTGTAAAAACATATCAATTCACTAATATCCACAATAGGATAATACTAGTTACAAAGAAATATTGATACCAGGTATATGTTAAAAGTGGAATATTAGATTTTGATGAAAATGGAAAGTAATAGAGTTAAAGAATTGTTATTAATCAACTAGATATGATTCTAATATCAAACTGATTTATAGGTTAATCAATGGACTGAGTATGATTGTAGTTTGTGGTATTAGATGTAGAGTTATAAATATATTATAAAATGACAATTGTATGATACTCAAATTGAAGGTTCTTATGCAAGTTGTCAATGTAGAAATATTTATCCACATTATATTAAGGTACCTATATGATGTTATAACTCTATATAGATATATATAGTATTTAGTGTAAATTTGATTATACATGAGGATATGTGACCGTATATGATTGTATGTAAATACAATTATTATTGTCATACAAGTACACTTTGCAAGGAATTTATCTCAGTAGCACTTACTCAGCCACTACTTACTTTGTTAGCCAAGAATATCTGGGTACCTTGTAATTGTAAATGCCAAGTACATTTGAGGACTAAGTATACTCTGAGGCCAAGTATACTTGCAGATGTCAAGGTGATAGCCAAGAATCTAGGTTAGATAATGGCTCATGAATGATCATTGTGTGAGTATGACTGTAGTAGAGTAATAATTGTTTACATTAATAAGTATCTACTACTACTCTTTATTACAATTGCAGCTATACTTATTCTTTTTGGTAAAATGATATGTACTAACTGATACTCAGAAGCATTCAGTTTTTATAATGATTCCTTTTTAGTCACTGAATACTTTTCGATCACAATATTTTGTGATATTTGTCTTTTGACGACTTATATACCTACACAGATAAAAAAATATAAATGCATTTTATTAGTGAATTATATATCTCAATACCTATAACAAGATCATATACAGATTTATTGTGCTTCAATGACTATTGTACAAGTTAGAAAACTCTGCTGACTGTAGACTTCCAATGTAAAAGTTAATGACCTCAAGTAACTTGATATATTCTCACCTGAAGAGTATTACTGCATATTGAAATTATCGATATATTACAATATACTACTGAAAGTTGGAACTAGATTAAAGATGATATTCCAGGTGAAGATTTCTTCCATAATTATAATGATGATAAATTTAAATCTATTGTTATCAATGAAGATCCAATACAAATATCTGTCCAGAATGTAATACTCAAAACAATTCTAGACCAATAGGTTAAATAGTTTAAGGCCGAACAATTACAAGTAGTCTCTAAATGACAGAGATAGACTGCTATCTGTATAGAAGTTACAATTCATGTGAAACCCACAAATATCAATATAGTTGATTCTGTATAATACTGTGCTGGCTCCAGGCAGTTGGACAAGTTGATTGGTATATTACAATCTAATATTTATTCCTATAAGTACTTCTTTCAGTCAGTTAAACCTGATCAGTTTAAATATATAATTTCATCGCTAGAATATTGAAGTAACAAGTTGAATCCAGTATAGGAGCAGATACTGATAACTGAAATTTTCAAATTGATCAGAGATATACATATAATTCCGACCTGTATCAGGACTATTTCAACGTCTTGTTAGTATTGGCAATGAACCGTCGGAAGTTCTTGCAATTGACAAACCGATTTGGTCCACGCGAACCGGATCCATGCCAAGCCTTTCGCCCTAAACTCTACCATTTCGGCCTACAACTGCGAACAAAAATATGTAAGCGAGTTCCTTTCCGATCGGTACGAATTGTAGCGCATCTTGTAGCTAACTTCTCTCGCTACAAGATGCACTAAACGATATGCCGATCGGACAAGAACTCGCTTACCTATTGTCGTTCGAAGAAAGATGGTTCGCTAACCGGTTTGTATAAACCTCAGAACTCCGTCCAAACCTCAGATCGAATCCGGATCGGACTGCATCTTGGTTCGATCCATGATGAACCAATCCGCTTCGTTGCCAATACTACCTCTTGTACATGAGATTAGCTAGATCTACAGAAATGATAATCATCAGGAAAGAACATTGATGTAGCTGATAGGTGAATATATACAATTGTTCAATGAGCAGATCAGAGTCTATGCAATATGCATGAATGCCAATTAGAGGTAGGCTGGATAGACTATTCAAAAGAACAAGGACATACTCTAGAATATAGCCTGAGCAGATATATAACACATACTCAAAAAGAATATCAGTTCAATAACTCAGTTGTTTAAAAGGTTCAATAGAATTCCAGAATATTGTGACAACAGTTTCGATTTGAAAGTCATACAAACTAACCAAAAGTCCAATAGTCAACAACAATAGCATTCAGAATCACTCTACATATATGGAAAATAAAATTGCTGACCATGTGTATTAAAGTCGACAGGAGTCTCGCAGATTACTATGAAGTGTTCAGGCTTTAAACGTATCAATTCCAAACTTGACAGTCATACCAATCTATATCCAGATCTATTAGTTCTAAAGAAGGTATTCAATAGTTGAAGAATGAATTAGCAGTACATACAGTGTGGCAGCAAAGAGTATAATATGTACTACACTCTCAGGTACAACTGTTCAGACTATCCTGGATCTACCTGCATGTCTGATAGAAATAGTAGTGGGGGCAGACCTGAAGCAAAGCATTAATAATGATTTCACACACAATAGTTGAAAGACGAACATATTTCTCTGAACATGTAGTTAGGCATAAGAGTTTGGACAACTAGGTGTTTGAGCTAGAGATATTGGAGAGAAGAGAATTAATGATAATGATTGATCACATCCTGCCATACAGAGTGACTCTGACATTCAGAAACATTCAGGAGACATCAAGGGCAGACCTATCAAATCAATATCCATGAAGTACCATGAAATCAGACTCGGTATATATTGTTCACAATATACATATTTGAAAGAGATATAGTGAGATGTAGTTCATATGGATGATCATTGGCAATAGTATGATGTGTATTGATTTAGTCTTGAAACTGCTTAGGTAACTGAAGTTTTTATACGAACTGGTAATATCTACCGTGAGGACCATGATGGGGTGCAATAAACATCTATAAATGAGAGTAGAAAGTTAAGCATCTTGGTTCAGTATTTTCAGCACTTGGTTGAAGTTGACAAATTGGAGTTACTGATCATTCTCATGGTGTTTTACAACTTGTTTCCGAGTTTGCCATAGTTTAAGGCCAGAAATCTGGAAATCTACTGGAGAGACTATTAATTGTTAGTACTGCAAATTCCTAGTAGAGACTATCTGGTACCAGTACTCGCTGCCATCAAGGTGATCTTAGATACTCCACAGATGAAGGGTAAGAATATTTTACCAAAGAATAGTAAAGAAAATGAACAGCATAACAATATACATCTGCTATGAAGCCTCTGCATTCAATTACCTCTTAGCTGGTGACAAAGTTGTCAATATAGTTATCATATAACTTGGCAATTGCACAGGTATGCTCAGTGCTTCCATGGAAGATATCACTGGTATTTGAAGTGAGTGAAACCCTTCTAACTGCAACTTTGAGCAGGTAAAGTAGCAGTTGTTACAGCAGATAAAAATTAACATGGAAACCATAATTAACTGCTATCACCTCACAGAGATACAAAGGAAGGAAGCTATCTGCATGGTACACCATTTTGATAACATTACTGGTATCACAATATCTGGGAATTCTTGCTCTCTATTCAAAGAGTATAGAGGTAATGAGTACCGATGGAGCTTCAGATATAGTACTCACAGATGATGGCAGCTGTATTCCTGTCAACTATCAGGAATTTATTGAAGTTTGAAGTAAGGACAAGATAGAGATATTACTATAATACCAGTCAATTAATCCTTTGATAGATCTTGAGCCTGACCATTAATTGTCATATGGATACCTTTATTACCTGTTACAGGTTGAGATGAAAATATTAAAGGTCTATACGAAGATAAATCTGGTCGATAAGATAATCTAGCAGTTTGGTAGAACAATCCAGATACCACTGCTACTGATAATAGTGGACATTGAGAAAGTTGGGAGTATAGAGCATTGGGAATAATTCCCTGTGCCCGGGTATTTTACTCGCATCCGGATGTCAGTAGTGTACCTGAAGTGCCTGCAATATCGGTAGGTAGGGTAACATGTAAGTCCGTATCGATACGATGTGAGGTACTGTAAAAACAACTCCTGGCCCTAAGTATTCACACGGATACATATCACTCTGCAAAGCACCATGGGATGCTTATTATATCATGATCTTTATCTGACTGGTACAATTGCATGGTGCTTGGTGCTCGGTGGCAACACTGCTGTAGACATTGTAATAACGATGCTATGCACAGCATATTACACTATAAGGTCATTTTTCATGGAGTACCACCTTGCTTGTATCTATGTCTTGGCTGGACGCAAGCAACTTGAAGGTCTGCCTAGCACAAAGTAATGTTTACTAAGTCTATTTACTGTTCCAAACACCTTATGGTTCTAAACACCTTATAGTTCGAAACATCTTACAGTTCTAAACACCTTACAGTTCGAAATACCATACAGTTCTAAATACTGTTTATACCCTGTTCACCACTATATTCAACTCATCTTCCAACATGTAATAAACTTCGTTCCAAGTCACTAGATCTATATGACTTTTGGCTATCCATCATTTATTCTTCCAGTTCAATGAAATGGGCTCCTCTGGAATTAAGTGAGCCGCACTCACAATATTTCCTGCACTAATAACTGCATATGCACCTCCAGAAGCTGATTTCATTATCCTGACCAGCTGCAATACACATTCTGGCAGTACACCATTGGCAGACATTGTCACCTGAATATATGCTAGCCAACAGGTATTCGTGCCATACGAATGGATGAGTCACAGCTTGAAGAGATGAAGCATAGGTACGATACTCATCCCTGCAGTACCTTGTGAGACAGCTTCTGCCCCTCCTTACATTGCGAAGTTTGAACCGATACCAAGTTATGGCGGGTAGCCTCAGAATACTATCGTTTATCTCCAGTACATCTGAGCTGCTGAATGATATGCTCATCATACATGTTACGTGATTCTACCTGCAATCAATGGTAAATTGTGCCAGTGCTGGTTAAAAGATCATCCGAATTGATATTAACCTGCTCGGAGTGTAAGAAATAACTGGGGATATCATGTAGACCATTTTGAAGTACATCGTCAGTGATTGTTTTCAAGAGGTCTTGAAAGTCCATGACTTTCACTTTTGCTTTGTACTGCTGTGGAGATATAAATCTCAATAAATGATGTCTACGAGCAGTGATTACTTACACCTTAACTTCCGCCGTAACTTCCATTGTCACTTCCATGGTCAGTTCTGTCGTCATCTGTAGAGCAGTTCTTTTACGGTTCCATGCATCGCAGTTGGCCTTTCTGACAGTGAATGTATCACTTCGAAGGTAGTAGATGATTATCTGAGTATAGTAATCCCCTGTCTTGTTGGAGGCATTAAACCAAAAGTCCTCAATCCGTTTCCGGTGAAAACTTTCTCTGATCTCTGTCGACCACTGTTTAAGTGAACTATACTGTTGTATCTGCTTTCAGAACTGCTGCAGAAGAGATATCTTGGGAAAGTTGAAATCGCTACCCTCTTCAATGTATTCGGCCATTTCTGCATTGATAATACCTTTCCAGACATCGCAAATGCACTGTCGAAAGGCCACCGTTTTCTTCTTGGTTTTCTCAGAATTCAACTCAGCTTCCTGCTAGGCATATAATTCTCTACTTCTCTCTTTGGCCTCTGCTGCAAGTCATTTGCCAGACCTGAATTGATGTAATACATCCTTCGAATTGTGAAATCAATATAGAGGATTGTCTATGAGGTCTAGCGTTTCGTCATCGTGAGAGTCATACTGGCAATAGAAATAGAACTCAATAAGAAAGCAGGAGCACTTAACTGTATGGTCAAAAACACTGGGCTGAGAGGGTCTTGAGTTCCGCAGAACATTGTGTACGATGCCCACAAGGAATCGTATTATTGTCTTGATTTCTCCTTTGTTCCAATGCGAATCATCCTCATATGCATATCTTGGCTTCATTATATCAAGGTATGCAGGCATCAAGAGCCAGATATCATTGAACTTGGCAAGCCGCTTATACTGCTTGAGAAATTTGTGAAGCCATGTCAGAAGGCACTTCAACATTCCAATTTATATCATATGGAGTAGATCAGGCTTGAAAAGATCGCTTGAAACGCAATCAAGATACCATAAGATGTTGAAATCTGGATTGATATTGTACTGTTTGAGATTGGCTATGCTCAGGGGTATATTTGAATATGAGAGTATACAATATATATTATGATCGCAGAGATTGTGTCGCTCATGTCATCGGGGTAGATTATCCATTTCCTGCAAGGGGGATTCGCACCAGTAGCAGATACCATTCATGATATTGTGAAGGTCATGGTGCTCGGGATAATCGGCCATCCATACAGTGAGTATCGAATAACAATTGCTGAAGTTGCCATCGGCACACCATGCATAGAAGATACATGTCTCGGAATTGAGTAGTGGTTGCAATACATGCTGCAGCACATTCAGACTGACCATTTGGTTATGCTCTCTCTGAGCATTTCTTCTTTTCAGGGGGACTTCACACAACGTGATGTGAATGGGCAAAAGGGCAACCTAAAACACGCTGTGTAATGTGTGGTTCATCTGTGCTGCTGAAGATAGGTTACCAATTGTCATATATATCGGTCATACCTTCTTGTCAACAGAGCAGTTCGTGAGGTGGGTGCCATCAGACATGAATATCATCGGCACAGCATGTTGCTGACATATAGTGTTGTCTATACAATTTTGAGCATTGGAAAGGGTATACTAAGAAGGAAGCTTACATGCTTATCCCACCACCAGTCTGCAGTATGCATCTCTTCGTAAACATGGTGTCCAGCATCATTGAAGCAATATATCGGTGTGTATATAAGCTGTTCCTTGTATGCTGGCTGCTGGAGTAGCAATGTTGGACACTCTATATGGTCACGATACCAAAATTCAATTGCATTCAGATGCTGCACATTGCATACCATCTACAATGTAGCTTTCTTCCAGAAGCCAAGGCCAAGTCCATCCTCCATTGCGTTGATTTTCTGTTAGAGGTTGTAATTTGATTTCAGAGAATCACAGACACACTTTGAAAGGCTGCAGTTGCCCTTCAGGAAGTCATCGATGATGTTGGTGGGAAGACCTTTCGATGTGACCAGCTCTGCCCAATTGTACTGCTCCTCACTGTCGAACAGATGGAAGGGATTGTGCAAGTACTGCTCAGAATTGTACTCAGCATTGTACTCATCGTTGGTCAGACAATATGTTGCAGGGGCTCTCGCTTAGGAATATGAGAAGCTTTTTGTATTTGAGTCAAATTTGGATAGTTCTGGAGAAGGAGATGTGTACAACTGAGGAAACACGTCATGATTGTCAATATGATCATTGTTGGCATGAAAATTATGATTGGCATGAACAAAACTGTGAGAATCGTCAACGCATCGCTGAGAGTCTTTTCGAACGCGTTCAAGGGGTGTGGAGTATGTCTTCACCTCAAGAAGTTGGGCGCGATATCGAAGATGGTCACTATAGATGTGTTTGTAGAGCCACAGGTCAGACTTGTAATTTTCCAAGCAAACAGAGTACAAATGATTTGGAGTTCGTATGGGAGCCATGGTACGTGTAGTGTAGACAATTCTGAGGGCTGTATCTGAAGTTGGCAGAATATTTTGAGCGTTGCCATGCATGGATTGTTAGCATACAGGGAGTGTGGAATTGAGCCCCATGGCATACAAAACTCACAGAGCTGTATATAGAATGTCAAGATCCTGAGATATACTTCAGACAGAGTTTGTCACGATATGGCTACCGTCAGAACCTAATTTGACACTAATGGTAATGCAAATATAATAAAGAATCCATGGACATGCTTGTTTGCTTGCTTTCTTGATGTTTGGCCAGACACATAATATGAAATGTGGATCAAAACATGTGATATCACTCGTTCTGTGTGTCAAGACATGAGTTCAGAGTTCATGACACCAATGTACAGATTCAATTGGTGGTGTCTGGAGAGGCCTATATACTGTCAGAAATACTGGTGATACTTCCCTCACTTCATTAGGTAGGTTCTGACTGTTTGTGACACTACACTGCATTATTATGTTGGAACTTGATGTCACTGCCATATGGTAGGAATCGAAACTGACAGACTTTGACGTTTTGACCTAATATTCAAATAATAAGTGTGTCTCACACTCAAGAAATGGTACAAACAACTCTCAGAGTCATATAAAACATGAGATGCAACGTTCAGGCCGGAGGAGAAGTACCGATCGTGACCTATAACCAGGAAAGCTCCTTTTCAAGTATGATGTTTGATATCACCCACTGTTTCAACTCTTTGGCGAGCCGATTCACATGATTCCAGTACCTTGATGGCCCATTCTTCATTGTATATATACTGCCATACACACCCTCCATTTTGATTCTTCTCCATCATCTCTATCAACTCTATGTTTTCCTATTTACCACTCTCATCATCGTTTTTAGACACATTAACCCTAACCCTGACCCACACCTCAAACACCTTATATACAGCTCAGAATATTGCAATACCACCCAAAAAGATCACATCCACCCCCTCCAAAACCGATGCAATTAAGGACACTCTCTATCTAGATGGTTTCGCGAAGCAGTTCATGGCTGAGCACATTTGGAGCCTTATTTGGATGTATGCCATTCATGGTGTCAAGGAAGAGAGCACGATTGACTTGATGTATGATATCCTTTTTTTGGATCCAGTCACTAGAAGGCACTTTGCACAGTTTCAGGGAATGTGGAAGCATCAGATATCGACTCAACCACAATATATAGACTGGTGGAGTAGGTTTCTGATGTTTTTCCGAGACTGTTTCATTAAAACTCGGGTGCAGATGAACCGATATCACAAAGGAAACCCACCTTTACCTACCAACACCGATACCAATACCAACTCCGACTCCGACAACTCCAACAACTGTGACAACTGCAACAACCCCAAACGTGGCAAAGACCATGCCAAGAAAGGTACCTGGTATCCCAGGACACCGAAGCTGCAGCCACCCTCCTACAATTATACAATGCCACCAACCAACATTTCTTCTGCCCTCCAGAAGAAACAAAAACTCGATGACATCTCAATCAATGCCGTTCCTACTGGCTCCATGCTTATATACCCCTTCAGGGTTTGAATTGTCGACTCTCAAAGCTACGGTCCAGAACGCTATGACCTTTGGGATGACATCTTCTTTCACAATAGCTCCAATAGATGGCATCTCTCACAAGTCGAGAAGCTGAATGCAAAGGCCATATACTGTAATGTTAGTCGCCTATGTCCTGCCAGAGATATCAGTTGTATTCTTGGATATCTAGTTATGCGTGGCAAAACCTCCCTGCAGCAATGAAAGGTGACTCGACTCAATAGCAATGACTCTGTGGCCACCTTCTTTTCCATTACAGCTTACAATTCTCTCATTGTTGTAGCTGTTATGAAGACAATAGCAGTAGTGTCTCGAAGGATTGCAAGAACTACTCCACCACCACTACTGCTACTACCACCACCACCACCACTACCATCACCACAATCATGATCGTCTCCCCTGGGGATACCTGGTACCTCCAAATCGGCAGAGAGCCTGATACCTGCTCCCAGATTCGTTGCAATAAATCACTCGGCAATGACACAACTGGAGGTAATTGCTACTCATCACATCGAGTATGTCTCTCTCCAAGATGTATTATCATCTGTACTGGAGGAGTCAATGAGTCCCAGTGTTGCATGAATAGCAGAGACAGCACAAAATACTGAGGAGATATCATGAGCGGTGGTGGAGTTACAGTAACAGCAGCAGGCGAGTTTGCAAATGGCAGAGGTTTTGATAGAGCAGGAGGAGGCAAAATGTGACATGTCATCAGTATTGGTAGCTGTTGACCAGTCATAAGAGTCGGTGGCAATTGGTACGGACCAAGATATCAATGCCAGTATGAGATTCACACAGCTCGAGGCGTCGCGTTCGATTCCACTATGGATGGATCAGCCATTTGAGTGATGGTTTTTGGTATGTCCAACAGTGCTGTAAATGACTAGCATATAGAGATATGTAGGTTCGCATTTGGGGGTTGAGTTAGATCGGATTTTTACATATCCTCGTTGGATCAGGTGGAGTCATTCTTGCATTGTACAAAGATGTTTTAGTGTTGTTTGGGTTTGCTTGGCATGATTAGTATTTGATTGACTAATTGTATGTGACACCTTTGTGGAAAGCTAAAATGAAATCGTGTGAATCTCTCCATTTATGAACAAACGTTTTACATGCAATGCGTAGCGCCTTGTCAGTTCTTTTACACACTCCATTACCCTTCGTCTACATCTCAACGGTACTCTTTTTCTGCCTTTCTGATATTCCTGCCTTCTGAAAATGATCCGAACAACAATGCCACTGCACAAGGTCGCATCCTCAATTCCAACAGCAGTATCGGCCACTACTGGCACCCCAATGCCATGTACAGTCAATGGTCATAAGAGGAAACTCACATTGCAGTCTGACAAGCCGAAGTGAAAGCGGACAAAGACTACAGCCTCACGTATCGAAGGTTCAATTACTGAGATCTCCTCAGCATCTACACCTGTTGTATTTGCACCAAATCCAGCCCTGAAACCATCTCTGCCCTCACCGAATCAAGCGTCCAATTCAATATCGCCAGCACCCAGTGTCATTTCCAACGTGAGTATTCATTCAGCGACGAACTCTAGTCATCTGCAGAGTCCACAGCCATCATCATTGGCTTCATAACTCATCCCATTGTCCCTGCCAAGGATACCATCCAGTCTGTCAGTCAGCAGTAAAAGATATGGCAGTCTAAGTGTCCTTGCATCAGAGGACCATGGAGTTTCTGCTGTACTGGAGACAATAGATAAATGTGTTGGAGGGCTTTCATGACTGGATTCGGGAACAGACACCCGCACCACTGATTGTGTTAACATGCACAGCATTGCATTATGCACTGACAGAGTGGCAACGATATGGAGGTTTAGTTCCAACAAAGGTTAGAATTGATGACTTCGAAATCCAGTGCAACAGGCTTAAGTGGGAGTACTACTTCAATCGAGATAATAATGCTGGTAAGTATGGCCTTTCCAATGCATGCAATCGCTCTAAAATTTATTTTGCAGAGACTTACACTGATCTCATGAACATTTGGAATCATCTCCCATCTCCATTGAGACAGAAGGTAATCAAGTCCATAATCGTACCTCTCAACAACCTCATTCTACATGAGAAATGAGCCAATAACATGCCACCTGTTGCTAAGCCTTATCGAGTAGTATGAAACAAGACTGCGATAGAAGTCCTGATGATACAGCCGGACATTGAGGCTCCGATAATTCCTGCGATCCGCATCTCCATTGCTAAAGATTTCTCTTTTGATACTGCGGATGGGATTGACAATGGCGACAATAATAGCGACAATGAGTATAATGATATTCACAGTACCAGCAGTCATACTTAGCAACATTGTGGTATTAAGCTGGATGATGATAAGGTCGAAAATAAGGAGGATGAGGACGAGGATGAGGATGAGGATGAGGATGATGATGATGATGAAAATGAGGACAAGTACAAGGACGTAGAGTTGGAGTCGGTGGATAACTGCGAAGGAGAAAACAGTTTAGAGGATGTGCTTCAAGCTGGCTACGATATGTAGCATAGCATTTATAATGGTGGATATTTGGAACGGGAAACTGTATATATTAGAGCTTTTTATCAAATATTGTCAACAGTAACATCACTGTACTGTATCTGTCACCTGAGATATACATGCAATTTAGAGTATCATATAAATGTCGCAGGCTCTGAATATTGTGTTATGTCAAGGTGTACATTACAATCATGCATTACATGAGTAGTGTTGTGAATCAAAAGTTGTGCACACTGCATTGATACATCAGGAAGAATTATGTGTACTGTATAGCTGTGTCAGCAAGGAATGTTGTGTCAGCAAGGAATGCTTCGTCAGAAGGTGCAAGCATAATAGCAGGTGTTGTATATACGTACGTATAGTGTCACTCGATGACGAGGTACAAGAGGTTTCGTCTGAAGCGTCTGATGTGCTATAAACATTTCAGCGTCCTGAGCGTGACTTGGTTTAGTTCCCGATGAGAAAGGAGTTGTACCAGAATAGTATATATATATGGGTGTGGTGGTAGTTAGGCAATATCAATTCCTTTTTACACTTAAAAATGATCTTTATTGTTTTTCCCTCTCCAGGTTCAAATTCAGGAATCATCTAACTTAGTAGATTTCCACGATATCTTGCTAACCATGTAATCATTCTTTTGTTACCTGCTTCCTAGAATTCTGAAGCTGAATTCATCTTCTTCAAGGATATTTTCAAAATGCTATGGGATGATGTCATACAAGACACCATCAGATGTGTTCCTTTCAATTATTCTATTTGATTCCCCTTACAATATGATCCAATGGTAACTGTTAGCTTGGCAATCTGAGCATAGAACATTTCCCCACAACTTAATGTGACAAGGTTAGTATGAAGAAAGCTAATAACCTTAAACCAGGATGAAAACTGATATACTGATCTTATATCAGAACTCACACTGTAATTTCAATGTTACAATAGAATGGTAATCAGGAACTATATATCTGGACCAATATCTAGCCACCACACATACAATAGGATGACTAACACAGCCCATGAGATATGAAGAATACCAAAGTACCAAATATATACCTATAACAAAGCTATGAATGTCTTAATTAGGACAAATATATCATCCTAAGATGTTGATCTTAGTATTGATACAATATATCGAGTAACTGGCGTACTACTCTCAGATTTAGTTACAGAAGCAATGATATTATCAGAAGTTAAGAATAAATGTAGAGCTAATAGCAATAATAGAAAGTATAGTTAGGTCAGACCAGGAAGTAGCTTTTGTTGCAAACTTACAATTGACTTCCTGTCACCAAAGACTAACTCAAAACACTCACTTATCAGTACCACTCATTATATGAGATTCGAATAACATTCATTCCACCTCTGCCAATATAGCTGGTGAGAAAACTGATATCACTTCCTCCTCCAGTATCAATCTCTCCAATCCCACTCAGGAGTAGAAACATTACCTCAAATCTCTTGCTCTTACGATTACCAAACAATACAATGAGATAACACTCATGGCAATGAGTGGTACTACTATTCCAACAGAATGTGATGTCATGAGATTTGTTGAAACATTCTAAAGCTTTTTTGATTGTACTAGTACCGACCTGGACAAGGATGACATCATTTTCACCTTTAGATACTACAGCTTAGATATCATGTAAGAGAATATTAAAATCAAGAGTGGATTTCAAAAGAAGAATTGGACAACAAGATTGAAGACAGAACTCAAAGATACCATGTCAAATAGAGACAGCTGTATGTAAATGTATACAAGGATATACCTGAAGAGATCCTGTTATGACCAACAAAGGGAATAATATATTTGACTGTAAATTAATATTATTGTATATGTTAAAATTTATTGAAGGATAGTCATGAAAGGTATACTAAACCAGTTTGGACAATACAAAACTCTGATTGGAGCTGTTCCAAAAGAATAATATACCAAAGCTATCTTCAAGTTTGAGCTGAATCACCAGAAGCCTTCCATCTTTAACTACAACTTTCTCTATATATACATACTTGAAATATCTGTTACTGCCAATGTCATGGCATATTTTGGTACTCATATAGCCTACATACCTTTAAGACTATCAGTCTGTTTAATTTCTGATTAACCATTACTTTCACAGATAATAGACATTACCATCACTCCAGCTAGTCCCATTACTAGCCATCGCAGATGTGCAGTAGTTTCTGAGGACACCTCAACCACCGGCTAGATGAGTCAACTAAACCTAGAATATACAGTATGATGAAGTATTTCGAGGCCTGAATCTTCCAACTAACAAAAGGAAGTGAGTTTAGATCTCAGTATATGAGATATCAATAATCCGAGTTATCATGAAACTGGCTGATAACATACGGATGAATAATTCACCAATCTATATCTCACTGATCATTATCCTAGGTACAGAGTACTACAGCTTGTGAGTTCTGAATTACCAGCCATGTTCACAATCAGAATTGGAAAGATATATCTATTGAAATGAATTTGATTATATCTGAATATTCTTATTTGACATTCAGACTGATTAGGAACAAGGAATCATTAATTTTACAGAGTGAAAAAAATTAATCTTGAGACTAGCAGAATGTAGAGTTGAAGAAATTTCTGTCTACTAATCTGAAAGAAGATTTCTATCAATGAGAAAATATATCAGAGCAGTAGCCTAGCAACAACTAAAAGCTCTGACTTGACCTATAACATCTGAACCATTCTGATCACCACTACAATACCTTGCTAGATTACAGTCATTTCAGAGGACTAGTATTCAAGTGTAGTGTTGGCAACGAACCGCCCGGGGTTCGTACAATTGACGAACCGATTTGGTCCGCGCGAACCGGATCCTTGCCAAGCCTTTCGCCACAAACCCCACCATTTCGGCCTACAACTGCGAACAAAAATAAGTAAGCGAGTGCTTGT